>JAEOAE010001403.1:0-84311 GCA_036365155.1 Meriones psammophilus
GTACCTCTTGCTTTCCTTTAGGTTTCATAGTGGAATTTATAGTGATGTATACATTTCTATGCATGGTCTATAGGTTTGTTTATGGTGGATTACCCACAAGACTGTAAGCTTATAGAGAAAGATTGGTGTTTACATCAATCATTTTTGTATGTTCAGGACTTAGCACAGTATTGGGTACCTAATTCACAGTAACTATCTGTGGAAGGACAATTAACCTTTTAAACAGTAAATTCCTTTAACAAAGTCTTCATAATCTGATAGTAATACAGAATTCCCACTAAAGGATGGAAGCATGTAGCAATTTATTTGTTAATGCCAGCCATTGTGCCATCTGTAAAAACTTTTCCTGAGTCTTTTATCTTGTTCTGTTACTGCTGTTACTAGGATAGCCTCCTCTATGCCTGTTGCCTTCTCTGTGTTCTCTTTAATTTATCCCATAACAAGTTACTTCTTTTAAGCTTTAGTGAGGTTTAGCTTCTGGCTTTATTATATCCAAAGACTATCTGTTTCTGCCTGTTTCGTACAGAAGGTAGGAATACAACTCAGAGGTAGAACATTTGCTTAACATATAGGAGGTAAGGAAGGAGGAGGAAGGGGAGGAGAAAAAAAGGAACAGGAGAAGGGAAACATTGCTTTTCTTTATGCAGATACCCTGCCTTAAATACAGGGGTTAACAGTCTTCCTGTCTCTGCCTTCCAAACAAGATAGAAATTCCAGATACAGCAACAGTAATACTTATTTGGTGTTAGTTTTTAACCTAGTCCCTCTCCTGACATTTACTCTGTACCTGTTTTATATGTGGTTGGTTTTATGTACATGTTCATTTTCTGGGAAGAATCTATATTTTCATTAGGTTTTATGAGATGTCATATTCTCAGAAAGTGTCCGGGGCTTTGCATCCTACCATACTTACATACATACCCTAGGAGACCATATCTGCAAAGGTGATTATGTCCTCTCTGTACATCATTTGATGTTATGATTTCACAATGCATCTTGAACCTTGTTTTCAAGAGAATGTTGTAAACAAGGCTTAAGCTTAACAGGCATGTTATGCCTTATGAAAACATTTTCATCATAAAATGTCCTGTCTGAAAAGAGCATCTGAGATCATTGTAAAATGCACTCTGTTACTTTTATTTTAGTCATTAACATTATTAGTACTATTTACTGTATTTACTGTATTTCATTACTTTGTTAGAGACCCAAATATGATGACTGTGGTGTAAGAGACTGTGTACACACAGCAGCCTCATGTCAGGGTTTTGAATTGGGTTTGAGAAAAGACAAGGGTGTTCCAATTTAATAGTTACAGGATTGGGTGACATTCAGCAAGGGTAAGCCTTTTACAAAGTGATTGGCTAGCTAACATAACTAACATTGGGTGAGCTATCTATAGGTCTCAGGAATGTTGGGTAATTTCTGTGCTATGGAATGGTTCTACTACAAGGTTAGTGGGCTGCTCAGAACAAATGCCCCACCCTGAGATAAGATACCTTCCCATTCTTGTGGTTATACTCAGGCTGTTCCTTGGGTAGGAAATCTAATGACCTTGCTTCTGGAATTGCTGACCCATGGCCTAGTTCCTGGTGACCTTGGGGTAGAGTCACTAGTCTGGTGACCTTTAGGTGACCTTTTTTAGGCATAGTTCTTGGTGACCTTTGTTGGTGTTCTCTCAATTTTAAATGATCCATTTGGATTTTGTGGGGGTTGTAAATGGTATGTCCTGTGTCAGAGAGCACTCCAGTATTAAACTGTGATATAGAAGAGTAGAACTGATGATGTAAAGGATTTACCATTGCTGAAAAACTAGTGGCATCAATTAGAATTTAGCTGAGGGAAGACTGCCTGTAAAACACTCCACATATAAGTAATATGCTAAACAGGCCTGTTAGAGATTAGGATCCTGGAACATACATGTTTGCTCACCAGGATTATCTAGAAATGTGGCAGGGTGAAGTTTTTTTAATTTGTAACTTCCCAACATGTATTTATTAATTTATGAATGCGAGTGAAAACAGACCAGATTGGTGGGTGTACAGTTTAGGTGAGGTAACTTTATCTAGTGAATATTGAATTTTGAATTAAGAGACTGTCCTATGTCCATATGTACAATCCTCATTGACACAGTTCTGTCGGTTCAAACTGAGATACAGGCTATTGGCTAAAGCTTTGTCAGGTTACAGGTCTCAGCAGCTAATAGTGTACACAGGGACAATATCAAACAGTATCTTATTAAAAGCTTTCCCTCTACAAGAGAATGGCCTGTGTTTTTCCAAGTCAGTATGCCAATGGTTTTTTTGTTTGTTTGTTTGTTTTTTTCAACTCTGAGGTTAAGAGCACTGGATGCTCTTCCAGAGGTCAGGAGTTCAATTCCCACCAACCACATGGTGGCTCACAACATCTATAATGAGATCTGGTGCTCTCTTCTGGCGTGCAAGTGTACATGCATACAGAACACTGTATACATAATGAATGAATAAATGAATAAATAAATAAATAAATAAATAAGTCAGTTGTTGGTATTATTAAATTTTATTTTGTTGATGCATCACTGCTCTAGTCTCTTATTAGTTAATATTCTCTGATAATCCCCAGTCATTAAGAATTTCATTCCTTTTTCTCTAGTGCTTTGATTTTTGTTTTTGTTTAAAGCAATGTCTCCTCTACATCAGTAATTCACATGTTATGTAGTTTATACTTTATTTAAACACTGAATGCTGCCTCTACTGCCCAGTGCCTAGAACATAGTCCTGCAACTCTTTTCAGGTGTTCCCTGGCTGGTGACTGTGAAGTAAAGAGACCTGTGAATGAGTGTCCAATGACCTCACTGTTTTTTTTTTTTTTTTTGTTTTGTTTGTTTGGGATTTTTTTGGAGGTGAGTGATTACAAATAAAGAGGGACCTGTGTAATTATTGAGTTCACTGACCTACTTTGAAGCTGGCTTAGTTACAACAAAAAGGGAGTTGGAGGAGGGAAATGGCAATGAGTCAGGTAATCAATTCTGGACAATCAGTAAAAGTGAAAAACTGGACAATTGGGGGATTCATGCACAATGGAATCAAGAATATGGATTAGGAGCTGAGCTTGTTTCTGGAAAGCAAATGTCTATAGTTGAACTAGTTAAAAAATAAACACAGAAGATCTGGAGAAACCAGTGTGGTAGTGACTAACAGGAATGTTTTAACCCCTATTTGGAAAATGCACAACCTGAGAGAAAAGGTGTGAGTAATAATTAATGTGCACTAATATATACCTGAAATCCATGAAGAATATTGGACCATAAAGCCATTTTCAACTTTTAAAAATAATTTTTGAGATTATAATGAAATAATTTCAACTTACTTATCCCTCTCTACTCTTAGGTGTCAAATGCTGGGGTGAATGGTTGAGATGCCTACTTAACAATCAAAGCAGATGTGGCTGTCAGGTTCCCCAGCACCTCTCAGTCCTTGCCTATTACAAGGTATGGGTATCATACCCAGATCTCTAGCCCAGGAGTTGAGCTGCCCTCCTCCAAGCTGCTCTTCCTTATGTATTCCAACTGTTTTGATTACCTGGTCTTTTTCATTTATCATTTATCCTGCTGGCCCTTTGTTCTGGCTCTCCACTTCCTATCTTCTCTCTTCTCACATGGCTCAGGTTCATGTCAACTCTAGACTGTTCCAGATTTCCCTGTGTCTGACTATGTTCTCTCTTTTATCTATAATAAACTTTCTACTCCAACATTACCTAGAAACAGCCACATACTTTTTGTTTTGTTTCTAATTTTCATTGAGCTCCCATTAACTACTTCTTGTTTTCAAATTCATGGCCATTTGTTTCTTTAATTGTTGTTACTATTTCACTTTGACTAAAGTTTGGCTGAAGGACTTCCCAACTATGAGGTACAGATGATTGCACTGGACACTGATTGTGTAATGGAATGTACAACATAAATGACCTGTAACTTGAAAGATGAACAGGTGCTCTGGGAGAATGGAAGATTGTATTTTAAAACATTTCCAAGTTGAGGATGTTATAGGATATTTGATCCCAGTGTGATCCCTTATATTTTGAACTGTAAAAACATGTGCTTTGTTTGGTGTGGGTGAGCCCTAACACAAACCTTAATTCCAAGAACTTTCTGTTTATTGTAAACAGGTGATTATGGTATGGTTCTATCAGCCCTAGAACATACCTTTAATTCAAAAGCTCTCTGTGCACAGGATTAAATAATTTTAACCCTGGGTCAAGAGGCAAAGCAAGAAACCAGCTGACAGGTTATAAGAGTGAGTGGAACATTCAGCTGAAATGTATTTAAGACAGAGTGTAATAGTGGAAGGAGTTTTAGCTCAGTAGATTTTGGGGCTTTTTGAGTTGTGAGCTAGAAAGCCTTTGGCCTTGGGTTCCTTTGGTCTATCCTCCCTGAGTTGTCATCTGAACTGGTGAGCTTTTGGGGCTTTTTCCTCTTGGAGGTGAGGTGAGTAGGAAGGTCAGTTGGATGCTTTCTCTGCCTCTCTGTGCTATCAGGATTTAAAATCGAATAATTGGGGGTTTCATTTTGTTATAACAACACTAAAGTTCTGTGTGCCCATAGGGGTTAGGGAAAAGCTAGAATCCCCCTGCTATCAGCATCATTTGATCTTTGATCCACTTGAAGAGGAGCTACTACTGTTCCGAGACTCAGCTCTATTGTTCAAGCTAATGAGGGACTCTGGGCAGGCCTAGCAGTCAGGAGCAACAGTGGGAAGTAGTTTATGGGTTTGTTCTGGGATTTTCCTCTGATGTAGCTGTAAAGAGCTGTGAGTGAGACCAGAGGCCATGTCATGCTGAGTGTGGGGCCATTGTCCCCAGGCCAGGAAGAGCAGGCTGCTGAGCTCTCACAGCCTGATCTGCTTTGAAAGAGATGGACTGTGGTTCAGATTGTGGTTCAGGCTGTGGTTCTGTTGGTCTCCATGTGGTAATCTCAGCAGAGACCCTTGGCCTTCGACCCTTCCTGAGAGTTGATTGCCCAGAGAAGTGAGGACTTTGCATCCTGGGCAGTACAAAGTCATGGTGCTTATAATATCACTTATCTAGTGTGCACACACAGGTATTGGTTTTGCAGTGGACAGATTGGAAAACTGAAGGTCTCATTTCTAGAAATGATGAATGTTGTATTTCACATAGAGCTTTGCATAACAAATTTTACAACTGGTATTGAAACTGGAAGAAAAGAGGTAGTGGTGGTCATCTTTCAGCAATACTTGATTATGTTTTTTTTTTAACCTTTCAACTACCACCAGTCACAATGGCATGATTTAGGGAAATTCAATTCCAGGGTACAAAAGGAATTTCTGAGATGCAGAATTTTGTCAGGTGTGCCTGGTTTTAAATAAGTGGATAGGAAATATACCACATATTGTGACATAAATCGTGCAGCAGGAAACAGAAACTAAATTATTCTCCATCATTTTTTTGTGTATGATTGTTGGCAAGGGCTGGCTGTGCCTGAACCCACAAGGGGACATGAGGGACTGCAAGCCATAGCCCAGCTTATGATCACCTCCATTTTCTAAGAGACTTCCAGAGCAAAATGACTCTCTGTAAAGGAGGTTAGTAGTAGCTGGAGGGTCAGAAATATAATGGTTTAGGTGTCACTTTGTGTTTGTCTTGTAGCAGTTGTGAAATCTGTGTTTATTTAATTTTTATTAATTAGAAAATCAAAGCTATCTCTGGTGCAGTGCACATTTTTCATGTTAGAGTTTCCTTAGGTCTTTTCATGTAAACTTGTCTCTATTTTAGGCTTATGTTTTTGGCTTTTTTTCTCACCCCCTCATTCTTTCATAAACACTGTACACATTCTTGATTATTGAACTTTGTGGTAAGTACAGAAGTCACATTATGCCAGAAGATTATGAGATTCATGACAATAGAATCATCCCTTATTTTTCTGTTTTCCTCTGTTTCTTACCAGGTGGCTTTTCTGATATGAGATAGAGATTTTGGATTGTTCTTTAGCAATCACATAAAGACAATTTGCACTATGTCTGTAGAAGGTAGAAGAGACAACATGCAGGTGAGTGATACCAGTTGGCCAGTTTACTCCTTTTCTTTTGACATTTTCTTTTGGTGATCTGTCATTTTCTTCAGAAGTTTCATGTGTCCAGTGGTCTCCATATTCTTTAGTTTGATGATTTTATTCTCCTGAAAAGATTAAATCAAAACCCTGCCCCATCCCTAATTCGGGGGTGAGGGTTGTACCTTTTTAGGCATGTTATATCTTTTATAGTGCAAAATGATTTTTTGAAAACAGAAAAAGTATAGTATCTTAATTAAAGTTAAAAAAATCTTTGAACGTTTACAAATATACCTTAAAGTGTATTTATTTCTAGATAATAAAGGGCATTCACTTTGATTTTCAGCCTGCCTTTTACAAGCAGCTCTTAAATAAAATCACTGTAAATCCTATGTGCCTGCCTCTGCCTCCCAGGTGGTATGTAAAAGGCATGTGCTTCCAAATGCTGGGATTAAGGCTATGAACCACCAACACCCTGTCACTGTAACTAATGAATTTAGAAAACAACTAATTAATAGAGAATTGCTTGTCTCTGCTGGGCTTAAATGAATGGTCTATTACCACGCTGCTTAAATATGTTATATTCACTCCTAGTTATTCCAACACAAACTAGTTTATACCTTTGAATTTACTTCAAACATTTTAAACCTCTTAACTGTTTTTAATATGAAACAACAAAAGTATCTTTTTTATTTAAGAAGAAAACTTCAGTCTTTATTAAGTTAGTTTGGACTGAATGACCACACTGTCTGATGAACAGTTACCTCTGCTTATTCAGGAGATCTCTACTATCAAATCTAATCATGATCAATTTTGATAGGATCTACCTTTCTTTTCCTGTGGAAACATTCGGTTTTACCAGTGAAGACACAGTTTAGTAGTTTCTTACTATCTACTCCTTTTAGTTATGTTTACTTCTTTTTGTCCTAGAGTATTTAGGTGTGCTGTTAAGTTGCTACTAAGAGATCTTTCTGATTATTTTTTTTCTGAATGTACTTAGTGCTATGAACTGTCTTCTGGTCAACACTTCCATTGTGTACTATGAGTTTTGATATGTTGTGTATTTATTTCATTGACTTCTAGAAAGTCTTTAATTTCTTTCTTTATATCAGTTTTGATCCATTTTTTTAATTTGGTAGAGAGTTGTTCAGTTTCTATAAGTTTGTAAGGTTTCTATTGTTTTTGTTACTGGTGATGTGCTGCTTTAAACCTTAGTGGTCTGATAGGATGCACGAGGTTATTGCAAGTTTCTTATGTCTTTTGAGACTTCCAGTGTTCACGTATATCATTAATTTTGGAGAACAATATATGAGTTGCTGAGAAGAGGGAACAATCTTTTGTGCTTGGGTGGATGTTCTGTAAACATCATTTGGGTATATTTAGTTTTTTGATGTTAGTTAGCTGGAGCATTTCTCTGTTTAGTTTGGTCAGGAGGACCTGTCCATTGGTGAGAGTGATATATTGAAGTCTTCCCCTATCGGTTAATGACGGCCAGGATGTGATGCAAGCTGCAGAAGTGTTTCTTTTATAACTTGGGTGCTGTTAGGTTGGGGGCATAGATGTTAAGTATTATGTTAATGTTATATTGCTGGATGTTTTATTTTAATAGGTCATGTCTTTTGCCATCTTTTGATTAGTTTTTTTGAAAACTGTTTCATTACATATTAAAATTGTTATACAAGCTTGATACTCTAGTCCATTTATTTAGAATATCTTTTTCCAACCCTTTACCTTGAGATAATGTCTATCTTGATGTGAAGCTGTGTTTGTTGTACTTATAAGAAGGGTGGATTCTATTTTATCATCTATTTTGTGAGTCTGTGTCTTTTTATTGGTGAATTTGGGTTGATGTTATTAAGAGATATCATTGAACACTGATTGTTATTTTTGTGGTGGTGGTAGTTTTAGCTCCTTGAGTGGGGCTGTATTTATAGATACATATTATTTAAAATTGACCTTTTAAGGAACATCTCATTTTCCCCATTTGGTGACTGAAAGTTTCTGGGCATAGTTAGTAATTTGTATTGGCTTCTGGTTTTTTAGTGTCAGAAGCACTCTGTCTAAGCCCTTCAACTTCTAGCATTTTTACTGAGAATACAGGATTAATTCCAATAGATCTGCCTTTTTGTTTTTGGTTGGTTTTTATTTGTTTGGGTTTGTCTGATTGGTTGGTTAGTTTGGTTTCTTTGTTTTCAGTTGCAGCTTTTCATATTCTTTCTTCATTCTGCATGTTTTGTATTTTGATTATTCTGTGCTAAGAGGGCTTTCTTTTCTGGTCCAGTCTCTTTGGTATTTTGTATGCTTCTTGTGTCTTCATAGACATCTTCTTTAGGTTAAGAAATTTTTCTTGTATGATTTTGTTGAAAATGTCTTCTGGACCTTTGATCTCATCCTTCTTCTTCTAATCTGATTATCAGCAAGTTTTGTGTTGTCATAATGTCCCAGAGTTCCTGGATGTTTCCTGAAAGTTTGTATATAGACCAGGCTGGTTTTGAACTTACAGCTCTAACTCCAGTCGAGTGTTGGGCTTAAATCTAAGCCAACATGCCTGTTATCAACATCACCATCATTGAATTCTGAGCATGGAATATAGAGTTTTAGGTATTTATTTTCTTTTGTTTTGTATATGTAAGCATAGGTTTTGTGTTGATCTTCATCAACATCTTGCATTTGAAATTTGGCAGGGTGTATATTTAATTTCTTAGGATGCCATTTATTCATGACACTAACACTATCTGAGCTTTCTGAGTCATTGAATTGTAGGTGTGTGATGCTCTTCTTACCTGTTGTATTTGTTTTTTTTTAATTTTATATGCTCTCTGTTTGTAGGGTTGGTGAAGGTCTTTCTCAGGCTGTAGGCTGTTATTTTGTTCTATTCACAAAGTTCTTTGCTTGA
Organism: Meriones psammophilus; assembly: GCA_036365155.1. Taxonomy (NCBI): domain Eukaryota; kingdom Metazoa; phylum Chordata; class Mammalia; order Rodentia; family Muridae; genus Meriones; species Meriones psammophilus. The sequence goes on from JAEOAE010001403.1 coordinate 8,937, forward strand.
TAGAATCTTTTCAATCATGAGATCCTATTTATTAATTGTTGATTTTAGAGCCAGTGCTCTTGGTATTCTGCTTAGGAACTTTTCTTCTATGCCAATGAGATCAAGGCTCTTTCCCACTTTTTCTTCTAACACATTTAGCTTATCTGGTTTTATGTTGGAAGTCTTTGATCAACTTGAACTTTAGTTTAGTGCAGGGGGATAAATACGGATCTATTTTTGTTTTCCACATGTGGACTTCCAGTTAGATCAGCACCATTTGTTGAAGATGCTGTCCTTTTCCATTGCATGGTTTTGGATTCTTTGACAAAAATCAAATGTCCATAGGTGTGTGGATTTTTATGGGCCTTCACTTTAATTCCATTTATCCACCAGTCTGTTTTTATTCCAGTACCGTGCAGTTTTTATTACTATTGATTTATAGTAGAGCTTGAGAGCAGGGGTGGGGATACCTCCTGAAGATCTGCTATTGTACAGGATTATTTTAGCTATTCTGGAATTTTTTATTTTTCCATATAAAGCTGAGAATTGTTTTTTTCAAGGTTCAGGGGGAATTGTGTTGATATTTTGATGGGGATATTATTGAATCTGTAGATTGTTTTTTGTAAGATGGCAATTTTACTATGTTGATCCTACTGCTCCATGAGCATGAGAGATATTTCTATCTTCTGGTGTCTTTTTCAATTTCTTTCTTCAGAGTCTTGAAGTTGTTGTTTTGTTTTGTTTTGTTTTTTTTTCATATAGGTTTTTCACTGGCTTGTTGAGGATAACGCCAAGATACATCAGTTTTTTTTTCCTGCCTATTGTGAAGGGTGTTGTTTTCCTAATTCTTTCTCAGTCCATTTGTCTTTTGCATACAGGTGTGCAACTAATTTTTTTGAGTTAACTTTATATCCAACCACTTTCAACTGTAGGAGTTCCCTACAGTAGAATTTTTGGGGTCACATTTGTTACCTGTCATATCATCTGTGAAGAACAATACTTTGACTTATTCCTTATCAAATTGTATCCCCTTGATCTCCTTTAGTTGTCTTATTGTCCTAGATAGGACATTGAGTAGTGTATTGAAGAGATTTGGAGAGGGTGTGTGGCCTTGTCTTGCCCCGAGTTCAGTGGAATTGAGTTAACTTTCTTTCCATTTAGTTTGATGTCAGCTATAGGATTGCTGTACATTGTATTTACTATTTTTAGATCTGTGCCTTTGTCCCCAACCTCTCCAAGACTTTAAACAAGAATAACTATTGGATATTATCAAATGCTTTTTTGGCTTATAAGGAAATGATTCTGTGCTTTTTTTTAATTTGTTTATATGATGGATTAAGATTCCATATATTGAACCATTCCTGCATGCCTGGGATGAAGCCTACTTGGTCATGTTGGATGACATTTTTGGTATGTTCTTGGATTTGGTTGGTGATTATTTTATTGAGTATTTTTGCATCATTGTTCGTAAAAGAGATTGGTCTGAAGTTCTCTTTTATTTTGGGGTCTTTGAGTATTTATTAGGGTGACTGTTGTCTTACAAAAGGAGTTTGGTCATGTTGTGTCAATTTCTATTTTGTGGAATAATTTGAAGAATATCAGTTTTCACTCTTCATTGAAGGTCTTGTAGAATTCTGCTCTGAAATCATCTTACACTTGGCTTTTTTTTGGTTGGAAGGATTTTGATGGCTGCTTCTATTTTTTTAGGCAGTATAAGACTATTTAATATCTTTACCTGATTTTGATTCAACTTTGCTAAGTGGAATCTAACAAAAGAATTGTATATTTCATTTAGATTTTTCAAATTTTGTGGCATATAGGCTTTTGACATAAGAGCTAATAGTTCTTTGGATTTTCTCAGTGTCTGTTATCTCTTTCTCTTCCTTTCAGACTTTGTTGATTTGGATAGTGTCTGTGTGCCATTTACTTGTTTGGCTAAGAGTTTGTCTATATATTTCATTTTCTCAAAGAACTAGCTCTTGGTTTCGTTGATTCTTGAATTATTCTTTGTTTCTAATTTATTGATTTCAGCCCTGACTTTGGTTTTTCCTAGTGGTCTACTCCTGTTGGTTGTGTGGGTGTGTTTGGTTCTTTTTTCCTATGGCTTTCAGGTGTGCCTTTAAGTTGCTTGTATGGGATGTCTCCAATAGCTTATGAAGGCATTTAGTGCTATTAAAAGTCTTCTTAGGACTGCTTTCATTGCATCCCATGAGGTTGGGTATGATGTGCATTCATTTTCATTAAACTGTAGGAAGTTCTTTCTTTATTTCTTCCCTGACCTAGATTTCATTGAGTAGGGAGTTGTTCAGTTCCCATGTGTGTGTGGTCTTTTTATTATTTCTGTTATTGTTGTGGTCCATCTTTAGTCCATCATGGTCTGATGTGATACAAGATATTATTTCAATTGTGCTGTATCTTTTGAGGCCTGGTTTGTGACCTACTGTATGGTCAGTTTTGGAGAAGGGTCCATGAGGTACTGAAAGAAGATAGATTCTTTTCTGTTTGGGTTAAAAAAATTCTCTAGATATGTTGGGTTCATTTGATTCATGACATCCATTTGTGTCATTATCTCTCAGTTTAAGTCCTTTTCCATTGCTCTGTCCCTTGATGATAGTGACATGTTGACCTCTCCCACTATTAATGTACAGTGGTTGCTATGTTCTTTAAGTTTTATTAATGTTTCTTTTACAAATGTGGGTGTCCTTGTATTTGCGGCATTGTTGCTCAGAATACAGATACCATCTTGGTGGAATTTTCCTTTGATGAGTATGAGATATTCTTCCTCATTTTTATTCATTCATTCATTTATTTACTTATTTATTTATTTTTATTTAGGAGCAATAACTGATATCAGGCAATATTTTCATATTTTGAAACTATGTGTAACAGCATAGTTTTTAAAAAATATTTCAACATTTTATTGTGTTCCTTTTAAATTTTTATTAATAACAGTTTATTCACTTTGTATCCCCCAACAAAGGCTGATCCCCCCTCAATGGGAGGTGATCAAAGAGCAAGCCAATGAGTTCCTGTCAAAGACAGTCTCTGTCCCCATTACTATGAAGCCCACTTGGATACTGAACTGCCATAGGCTACCTATGTGCAGGAGTTTCAGGCCATCTCCATGAGTGGTCCTTGGCTGGCGTGTCAGTTTCAAAAAAGAACCCTGTGCCCAGAATTTTTGAAACTGTTACTGTCCTTGAGATCCTGTCCTCTCCAGGTTTACCATCTCCCAGTTCTTCCATTAGATTCCCTGCACTCTGCCCAAAGTTTGGCTATGAGTCTCAGCATCTGCCTTGACACCCTGCAGGGTCAAGCCCTCTGTGGTAGGCTCCAGTCCTGTCCCTGTATTCTCCCTTATCTGATGTCCATCCTCTTTACCTTTCTGCATGGGATTTGAGCATCTTAGCAAGCATACTCCTTCCTGATTAATTTCCTTAGTTGTACAGATTTTGGTATTTTTATCCTATATTTTATATCCTATATCCACTTATGAATGAGTATATACCCTGCGAGTCTTTCTGTTTCTGGGATACCTCACTCAGGATGATCTTTTCCACTTCCCACCATTTACCTGCAAATTTCACGTTTTCCTTGTTTTTCATTGCTGAGTAATATTCCATCGTATAGATATACCACAATTTCTGTATCCATTCCTCAACTGAGGGCCATCTGTGCTGTTTCCAGCTTCTGGCTATTACAAATAAAGCTATTATAAACATAGTTGAGCAGATATCCTTGTTGTATACTTGAGCACCTTTTGGATATATGCTTAGGAGTGATATAGCTGGATCTTGAGGAAGCACTATTCCTAGTTGTCTGAGAAAGTGTCAGGTTAATTTGTAAAGTGGTTGTATAAGTTTACATTCCCACCAGCAATGAAGGAGGGTTCCCCTTTCTCCAAATCCTATCCAGCATGAGTTGTCACTTGAGTTATTTGTCTCCGTCATTTTGATTGGTGTAAAGTGAAATCTCAGGGTGGTTTTGTTTTGCATTTCCCTGATGACTAAGAATGTTGAACATTTCTTTAAGTGTTTCTCTGCCATTCTATATTCCTCTATTGAGAATTCTCTGTGTAGCTCTGTACCCCATTTTTTAATTTGGGGTACTTGATTTGTGGCTGTTTAACTTCTTGAAATCTTTATAAATACTGGATATTAACCTTCTGTCAGATATAGGGTTGGTGAAGATCCTTTCCCAATCTGCAGTCATTTTGTTTTGACAACAGTTTCCTTTGACTTATAGAAGTTTTTCAGTGTCATGAGGTCCCATTTATTGATTGTTGCTCTTAGAGCCTGTACTGTTGAAGTTCTGTTCAGGAAGTCGTTTCTTGTTCCAATGAGTTCAAGGCTCTTCCTCACTTTTTCTTCTAACAGGGTTAGTATGCCTGGTTTTATCCTGAGGTCTTTGATCCACCTGAACTTTAGTTTTGTGCAGAGTGATAAATATGGATCTATTTGCATTTTCCTACATGTAGACATCCATTTAGACCAGCACATTTTGTTGAAGATGCTATCTTTTTTCCATTGTATGGTTTTTGCATCTTTGTCAAAAATCAGGAGTCCATAGTGTGTGGGTGTATTTCTGAGACTTCTATCCGATTCTGTTGATCCACTAGTTGGTGTCTATGGAAGTACCATGTAGTTCTCAAGCTGTACTGTTGCTCTAATAGTACAGCTTGAGATCAGGGATGGAGATACCCCCAGAAGATCTTCTTTATGGAAGATTGTTTTAGCAATTCTGGGTTTCTTGTTATTCCATATGAAGTTGGGAATTTTTCTTTCAAGGTCTGTATAGAATTGTGTTGGTAATTTAATGGTAATTACATTAAATCTGTAAATTGCGTTTGGAAGAGGACCATTTTTACTATGTTAATCCTGCCAAGCCATGAGCATGAGAGATCTTTCCATCTTCTGATATCTTCTAATATTTCTTTCTTTAGAGACTTGAAATTTTTTTATACAAGTCTTTGACTTGCTTGGTTAGGGTCACACCAATATACTTTATGTCCTTCTTTACTATTGTGAAAGGTGCTGTTTACCTAATTTATTTTTCAGCACTTTTGTCTTTTGTATACAGGAGGGCTACTTAATTTTTGAGTTAATTTTGTATCCAGTCACATTGCTGAAAGTTTTTGTAAGCTTTAGGCATTCCCTGGTAGAATTTTTGGGGCCACTCAGGTATACTATCATATCATCTGCAAATACTGATAATTTGACTTCTTCCTTTCCCATTTGTATTCCCTTGATCTTCTTTAATTGTCTTATTACTCTAGCAAGGACTTCGAGAACTATGTTGAAGAGATATGGAGAGAGTGGGCAGACTCGCCTTGTCGCTGAATTCAGTGGGATTGCTTTAAGTTTCTCTCTGTTTAGCTTGATGTTGGCTATAGGATTGCTGTATATCACCTTTACTATGTTTAGGTATGTGCCCTGTATCCCTGATCTCTCCAATACTTCAAACATGTATGGATGCTGGATTTTTTCAAATGCTTTTTCAGCAACTAAGGATATTATCATCTGTTTATTTTTATTTCAATTTGTTAATATGGTGGATCATAACTATGGATTTTTGTATATTGAACCACCCCTGCATACTTGGCCTGAAGCCTACTTGGTTGTAGTGTATGATATCTTTGATGTGTTTTTGTATTGGGTTTGCAAAGTATTTTGTTGAATATTTTTGCATCAGTGCTCATAAGAGAGTGGCCTGAAATTGTCTTTATGCTGGGGTATCCAGGGCTGCTTGCTCCTGAATAACTGGGTTCTGAAGATGCCATATTGCTTTGTCTTTTGTTGATTGAGCTTTTACACTGGCCTCTACCCATTGGGATATCTTAGGTGTTGGATGTTAGTTTCTGGTACTTCCTGGAATCCTGTGGTGGGTTGAATCCCCTTGGCAGGAAGATTTTTCCCAAAGGAGCTCTCCTCCATTTTTTAGGTATGGTCACTGAATGGCAGGTGTTTTTCAGGAATTGCCACAGCTCATCTCAGACATACAAACCTGAGTAGTAATTATTGCCTTTGTTAGTAAATGGGGTTATCCTCTCACCCAGAGAAATTCTGGAGACAGCTGCCCTGCTGTTGGGTTTCTTGCTATAAATTAAATGAGCTGCTGCTGTAACCTGGGTACCTTGTGGTTTGGTCAGTTTACTTAGGGATAACTGGTTGTCCCTTGGAGCAGTATCTGGATTTTATCTCAGGGCACCCAGGCTTCTGCAGGTCTAATTTTGGAGCTCTGTGCCCCAGTACCCAAGTGGTAATTAGTGACAGGTGAGCACCACTCTCATGTGTACAGCAGGAGGCTAGAGTATGGAGCCTGTGGATAACCAGAAACGTTTCTGGAGCTAGTTTTCCTGACGTAGGGCCAGATATTTCCCCCATCTTTTGGTTTTCTCCCAACAGGAGTCTGTACTGTTTGGGTGTGTGTAGAGTGCATAGGCACTTGATTGAGAGGGGTGGCTCCAAGCTGGTGACTGGACAGCAACCTGAGGACTTTTCCCGAGAATAATTCTGTATGTGGTGGTGGTAGTGATGTTGGTGTCAGCTGAATGCCCTAAGTTGGGACCTGCTGTTTCCCTGCCTGTGGGGTTTTCTCCTAACAGAGAAACCCAGCCTCTAGTGCCCTGGGACACACAGTTCTTTTCTGTGACGGAGAGTCGAGTGCACAGGTCTGGCAGCTGGAGCCCCACTCAGACCTGGCTGCAGTGTGCACACAGGCCTGCAGGACCTTTTCCAGGGATAGACTGGGTGACATTCGGTCAGTCTCTGTGTGTTTTTCTTTAGAGTGGAACTCCCAGTCTCTGGTGCCTTAGGGTGCACAGTTCAGCCTGGGAAGGTGATCAGGACATGCTTCTTGGGTCTATTTGCTTGAAAACCTTACTCCCGCCACAACAGCCCAAAAAAATTTCCAGGGATTAGTTGTGTACTCTGAGGTTGAACCCAATTGTTTTTCTCATCATTGGGTTTTTTAATCACCTGGTAAACACAGTCAATGGTGTTTGGGAGCAAACAGTTCCAAATATTTGTCACTGTGCAGTCTCTGCTACCCCACTGATCAGTCACAGTATGCAATCAGCCCTGCCATCTGGGATTTTTTAAATTTTATTGAATATGAGCATTTTGATTGTATGTATGAATATGAACCTCTTGTGTGCCTGATCATCACAGTAGTCCAAAGATGTGTTCAGAACTCATGAACTTATAGCAATTGATAATAGTGGGTCCCAGTTAAACACTGACATTTCAGACCAATTATTTGCAAGAGCAGCAAGAGCTCCTCACTACTGAGCCATCTCTCCTGCCTTATGTTGCTTACTTATGATCAGGATTTACATTGTTAATATATTCATCTTTCTATTTTTAGCTGTTTAAACATGCATTCCCTTTTAGTAAGATCTTATTAAAATTACAGTTTAAGCTAGGGCAGTGCAGAATTCTAGAAAATGAATGCACAACTGGAGTGAATGTATGATTCCTTGTAGAAGCTTCAGTAAAGACCTCTGAGTTCTTTCAATCTTTTGTGTTTGTTTGACCTTTAGGGGAGGCTGTGTCTTACTATATAAGTCTGTCTGTAATAGAAGTCTTTGCATGTATCATGCTGGCATCCAATTCAATAAAGTACACCTGCCTCTGCCTCCCGAGTGATAGAATTGATAGTATGACAGAATACACCCAGCTTGTCCATCATTTTTTATAGTTAGTAACTGTTCATAAATTTCTCTGATGTGTACTTAGTACTGTTTATCTGGTAATTTCTCTCTGTGTGTCTCTGTCTCTCTCTTCCTATTTTGCTCTCTTCTCTCTGTTTGTCTTTGTCCACATTAATTGACATGACTATTCCAAAGCTATATCCTATCAAAAAGTTCAGATATAACATGGCCAACCTTCATTATTCAGTTTTCTTCTAAAATGACTTAGTGATAACATTAGCACTTATGTTTTAATAGAAAAGTTTTAAATTTATTTTTAAAGTATAGACTATACATGATTTAGAAAGGAGAATATAGAAAACAACGATCAAAGATTAATCATGTGTTCTATGCCTTTTTTTTTTGTCTGGGAACTCAGAAATATGATGTTATCAGCTATGATTATTGTTGCTTGCTACTCACATTATTTTTATCCATCAATTCACTGTAGTACAATTTCCCTTCCACAAATATATGAGCCCCATTTTCATATACTGGTATGCCAAATCTCTGATCCCTGGTCAAAACATGATATCCAGTGCCATGTTGTCTTTTGACTGACACCACCCATCTGTTCACTGTCACCTGATAGCCACATCTCATTTGTTGCTAGATAAAATATGATGACTGTGTTTTTTCCTTCCACCCGTCTCATGACAGGGTCCTGACCTACTTGCCCAAGTGACTAAAGATGATTCATACATCACTGAAGAATCCAACTAATGTCTAATTCATATTCATGCCTTACAAACTAATGAAACGCATTTAACAAAGGTTTCCAAAGCACACCTTTGGTTTTCCTCACAATCTAACCTTTAGGCTTTTTCTTTTCCCCTCCTTCACTTGTTGCCCAGCACCCAACTATCTAACACTAGCACTTCTGTGTCAGAAAATAAATGGAAGCAGCACTAGAATTATATGATTCTATTGCCAATGAAGTATAAATTTATATTGTTGCTACTCTTTCTGTTGTACAAATGCATGGCATATTTTAGAATTCAGTGACCTTCAATGATGTGCATGTGAAATTCAGCCAAGAAGAATGGGCTTTGCTGGAACCATCACAGAAACAACTCTACAATGATGTGATGCTAGAGACCTGTAAAAACCTCACTGCTATAGGTAAGACAGCAAATTTTCTTTCACTTTCTAAAATAAGGAGACAAGTCTTACTTTGTTATTGATCCTTTTCTATGATTCCAATTGACAATGAGAAGGAATGAGGTGAATAAATAAGGCATGGTTCTAAGGGTCATAGAAGTTAGTGATTTAAGTTTTGCTTTAATAATAATATGATATTTCCAGTCATATATATTTTCTGGTACTCTATTTTAGGCTACAATTGGGAAGACCATACCATTGAAGAACATTTTCAAAGTTCTACAAGTGATGAAAGGTAACTTTATGTGCACACTGATATAGATATGAATCTTAAGAAAATTTAATGTGTCCTGGAAGTTTGTTTGTTTGTTTGTTTGTTTGTTGGATGCTTTTTATTTTCTGTTTTTGAAATATTTTTTTTTTCTGTGTAGCTGTGGCTTGACTTAGACTTGCTTGTTAGAACAATGTGATCTCAAAATCACACAGATCTGCCTGCTTCTGCCTCCACAAATGCTGGGATTAAAGGCATGTACCAGAACACCTGGCTGTGTCCTGGAGGTTTTAAAGAAAAGCAACAGTGTAAAAAGAGCACTGCTTTAAGTGTACTGATGATCATTAAAATCTCACAATTCCACGTACCTCAATGTCAGGTATCTGATTTGTGTTTGCAAGGCACTCCCCTAAGATAGAAGAAAATAAAATAATGTTGCAACAGAAAATACCATTGAAATCATATAGACATTACAGCTACTGAGTTAAACTGCCAATCTGTTTAGTCTCATTCTATCTACTCAGATATTGTAAGAGGTATACACATTGAATAGGTGATCAGTATGTTTCAAAACCTTCTAATGAACAGATATTTCATAGTACAACCAGTGTTACACATATTCATGTAGTAACACTGTAATGTTTAGTGAAAGGAGCAGCTTATGAGAGGCAAGAATATAATTGTGGAGAAACCTTAATCCCTATATGACATGTCTATGATGAACAACAAAAAAAAAAAACGTGTTAATTCAATGTGGGAATCTTTTATTATTCTTGTAATTTAAATTGGTATATCATATGTCACAGTGTTTATAAGACACATGACCATAGAGATATTGAAAAAAGCAGTGTACCTGTGTTTCTCCAAGAATAATTAATTTTGTAGAAGTCCCCACTTTGAGTAGATTTTCTGAATGTGATAAAAGGTAATAGTCAAATGGTTTTGCAACTTCAATGAGAATTCATCAGCAAAATCATACTGCTGAAAATACCTATGAATACTAGAAATTTGGAACTTCTTCTGCTTGTCCTGGCTCACTTTGTAAATGAAGTGTCATTCATACAGTACAAAAATTTGTGAATTAGATTGCTTTGGTAAAACTCTGAATTCTTACAATACTCTTCATATACACGAGAAAACCTCTTATAGAAAAATGATGCTATAAAAGTGAACCACATAATAAATGCTCTTACCATCACAGAGATCATCAAAAATACCCATAATGAAGGGAATGCCATGAATGTAAAAAAATGATAAAAGTTTAAGATTTGATTCTTCTTTATCTTTAGACCAAATTATAAAATCGATTCATATAGATAAATATATTTATTAGTGTAATCAAATGACTGTGGTCAATATTTCACATGTGCCAATTATCTTTGCAGGCATGAAAGCAGTCGTACTGGAGAGAAACCTTTTAAACGCACTCTATGTGGTAAATCCTTCCACCATACCACTGTTCTCATAAGCCATGAAAGAACACACACTGGAGAGAAGCCTTACAAATGTAATCAATGTGGTAAAGCCTTTACAAAAAACAGTCATCTCATGCGGCATAAAAGAACACATACTGGAGAGAAACCTTATGAATGTAACCAGTGTGGTAAAGCCTTTACAGAAAACAGTCATCTCTTAAGCCATAAAAGAACACACACTGGAGAGAAACCTTATGAATGTAACCAGTGTGGTAAAGCCTTTGCACAAAACAGTCATCTCATAAGCCATAAAAGAATACACACTGGAGAGAAACCTTATGAATGTAACCAGTGTGGTAAAGCCTTTGCAGAAAACAGTACACTCATACGGCATAAAAGAACACACACAGGAGAGAAACCTTATGAATGTAACCAGTGTGGTAAAGCCTTCGCACATAACAGTCATCTCACACGGCATAAAAGAACACACACTGGAGAAAAGCCTTACGAATGTAACCAGTGTGGCAAAGCCTTTGCAGAAAACAGTACTCTCTTAAGCCATAAAAGAACACACACTGGAGAGAAACCTTATGAATGTAACCAAAACAGTCATCTCATAAGCCATAAAAGAACACACAATGGAGAGAAACCTTATGAATGTAATGAGTGTGGTAAAGCCTTTGCACACAACAATAATCTCATAAGCCATAAAAGAACACATACTGGAAAGAAATCTTATGAATATACCCAATATGATAAAGCCTTTGCACAGCTGTCTCCGGAAACATGAAAAAACGCACAGTGAAGAGAAGCCTGGTGAGGATAATTAGTGTGATAAAACCTTTGCATATAACAGTCATCTCCTAAGACACCAACACATTCTGGAGGGAAACCATATGAATTAACTGTGTGGCAAATCCTTTGTACATAACATGCTGGAAAGAAGCTATCTGACTTTAACCAATGTGAAAAAACTTTTGCACTTCAGAATCATCCTCACACTCATGAAAGAAATCCTAATGGGCAGTGCTTTTAACATGGTGAAAACATTCCATATTTGTATAATCTTCATCATCATGAAAGGATTCATACTGGAGAGAACATTTGAATGTGTTAAAATGGTGAAGCCTTGCACAAATCTAGAGTCATCATCATCATAAAAGTATCCTTACAGGAGAGGAATTCTTTGACTATAAGCCATATGGAAAGGCCATCGTGTTCTTTGGTCTACTGAGATCAAACAGAACTGAAAAACTAGCTCAATGGAAATGACTTCCCTTTTGTGAAGGGGAAGGGGAAAGGGAATAGGGGCAATAGGAATGGAGGGTAGTAATGGGGGAGAGAAGGGAGTGGGACTACAATTGGAATTTAAAGCAAATAAACTTATTTTTAAAAAGAATACAATGAATGGTGAATATCAATTACATGCAAAAGTATTATATAATGTGTTTACGGAAGACTTATTGATAATCCTGATTGTCAACATTTACTGTTTTCAATTGCCTCACTTTAGACAAGAAAAGTTCAGTCCAGTGGATGAATATGGAGGAAATGGTGAACGAACACCAGCCAGGAAGTTCTCTGAGAGTAATATAACAGTGGTAGCCTGTAGATGTTTCTTTGTGTATACATATATATTGTTCCAGGGGTTCTATTGAAAACCATCACACCCCAGACTGAATTTTGAGATGTGAAGGAGGAGGCTTTCTCTTCCATGTATGACCCTGCTGCTGGCCTAGTTGTGTAACCATGTAAGCGTGAGTTTTCTGTGCCTGACTTCAACTGGGGAGTGTCTTTAGACATAGATGCTACTAGCCAAATTTGATAGATGGCTTTTGACACTGATCCCTGCTAACTCTCTCCTCCTTTTAAATATAGGATGATTAGGATCTATGCTCTTGTTCATATGATAGGAATGTGTTATTTAATGCAAATCAAGCATTCTTGAAGTACTTAGTTTTGAATGATTATATACATCTCTCCATGGAGCATCCCAATCATTTCCCAAGGGGTATATAGCCTCTGTTTTCTGGAATTCAATTTGAACTTATTTCCTGAGGTGGTTCCTCTAGACAGAAGGAGAACCAAGTTCTTTGAAATGCTTGTGATCAAATGTTTCAGACTTCATAGCATTTCATATTTCACATGTTTCTGGATGTGAGATGGTCAATTAAACATTGTCTTGTGAGTGGGGCTCTGTAAAATGAGTTATACTTAGTGTTAATTTCACAGTAAGATTGCAGGCAAGCTTCAGAGTATGGAGTCTTCTAACGTGAGCAGAGTGGCCTATGGAGAAGTAATAAGATCAGAAATATTATTTCCTTGTTTTAATAGCTGAGTAGTATTGTGATAAGACATGGGTGGATGGCATAGGAGGGAAACTCACCTTTTGAGTGGACTAGGGGAAGAGGATAGAGGGAAGAGGAAGGATGGGACCAGTAGGAGTTGAGGGAGGGGCCTTCAGCCAGGATATATAATGAATAAATTGTGAAAAATTTAAAAAAGAAAAAAGAATTACAAAAACAAAACCAGTGAGCAAAAATTTGAGTTCAGTCTGGGTAACTGCCCTTGCTCAAAAAAAAAAAAAAAAAAAAAAAAAAAGATATAAAGAAAGAAAATATTAAGCATCTTACTACAGTCTTCCTTCTTGATTAGCTTCCCTAGGTCTACAGATTTTAGTATGATCATCCTATATTATAGGTCTAATATCCACTTATATGTGAATATGTACCATGTGTGTCTTTCTGCTTCTGAGATACCTTACTCAAGATGATCATTTCTAGATCCCACCATCTGCCACCAAATTGCATGATTTCTTTGTTTTTAATTGCTGAGTAGTATTCCATTGTGTAAATGTACCATAATTTCTGTATCCATTTCTCAACTGAGGGACATCTGGGTTGTTTCCGGCTTCTGGCTATTACAAGTAAAGGTGCCATGAACATGGTTGAGCAAATATCCTAGTTGTATACTTGAGCATTTTTGGATATATGCCTAGGAGTGGTATAGATGGATCTTGAGGTAGCACTATTCCTAATTGTCTGAGAAAATAACAGGAGCCTATCAGAGGTCCTCTGAAAGACTCTACCCAGCAGGGTATCAAAACATATGCTGAGATTCAGAGCCAAACATTTTGCAGAGTGCAGGGAATGTTATGACAGAAAGGGGAGATAGAAATATCTGGAGGGAACAGGAGCTCCACAAGGAGAACAACAGAATCAAAAGGTCTGGGCACAGGGGTCTTTTCTGAGACTGATACTCCAAACAAGGACCATGAATGGTGATAAATTAGAACCCCTGCACAGAAATAGTCAAAGACAGCTCTGTATCCAAGAGGGTACCCCAATAATAGGACTAGGGACCACCTCTGACCTGAACTCACGGGCTAGTTCTTGGATCAGCTCCACCTGAGCAGAGAGCAATCCTGCCAGTTCACAGATAAGACAAAGAAGCCAGTCCTGATGAGACCTGATTGACTATAGTCAGATGGAAGGGGAGGAAGTCCTCCCCTATCATTGGACTGGGGGACAGACATAGAAGAACAAGAGGGAGGAGGGTGAGATTGAGAGGGGATGTTGGAGGAGCTAGAGTTGGGATACAAAGTAAATAAACTGTAATTAATAAAATAAAATAAAAATAAAAGAAAAATTAAAAAAAATATTTAATTAAAAAGGAGAATCAAAGATGGTGGTACCAAGAGGACAGTATCTGCAGAGCAGTACAGCAGTGACTACACAGCAAGCAACAGACCAAACTCTGGGCCCTTAAAACAACAGCAATTGTGTTTCCAAGTTAAGAACAAACCCCATGTAGTGGGAAGTAATTGGGTCCATTCTCCGGTCACCCAGCTAAACCATGGAAGAGTTCCTGGGTCACTGCAGGCAATAGGTCACCAGCCCAGAGCCACATGACTGTGTGCTCAGGTCACCATCCTAGACTGTACTGTGGGCCTCACAACAGCAGAGATTGGGATTTCCAGTCTAGATAAAACCTCATGGAGTAGGAAGCAATCAGGATTTACCTCAGGTCACCCAGAAAATCCCTGAAAAAGGTCTGGGCTCTAGAAGCTGCTAAGCCCAGACAGCTACTTCTACACCCAAATCACTGTCCCACACAGAACTGTGGGCACAAAAGCACCAGGGACCAGGTTTCCCTGTTGGTAGGAAACCCCATGGTGAAGGAAACATCAAGTCCAACCTCAGGGTATCCAGTGGAATTCCCCCACATTCCCCCAAAAAGATCTCAGGAAAAGTTTTTGGGTTCCTTCAGATGCCCAGTCACCAGCATAAAGCCCCTTACCTGCTCCTGTGTGCTCTACTGAACATCCTAGACTGAACTGTTTACCCCAAAACAGGACAGACTGGGTCACCCTGTCGGAAGGATACCAAACAGTGGGGAAAACATCAATTCCAAACTCAGGACACCCAATTCAGGAAAAGTTTCTGGGTTCCCACATGCTCCAGGCTGTAGCCTCCTACTGCATGCATGACTGCTGCACTCTCCTGCTGTTGATTATCGCTTGGGTACTGGGGCACAGAGTTCCAACCTCAGATCTACAGAAGCCTGGGATCCACGAGATCAGCCCTAGACAATACAGTAATTAATTATTCACTTTTACTTTTGTTAAGGGGAAAAGGCCCTGATGAAGGACAAGTTTTAAAATTCACTCCCAGCGTGATTCTTAAAGCTCTAGCAGGGTGTCAGGTCTACCCTAGCCTTGCTAACAACAGAGGAAACACTCTGTACACTCTCAGACAGGGACCCTCAGGGACACAGGGCTAAAGTTAGGTTTACTGTTATCTGCAGTCTGTGGTCTGGAACACAAAATGAGGACCTGAAACCATTCAAGAAAAAGACAGGCAGGCATGAAAGTGCAGACTTGTAATTCCAGGACAAGAAGCTGAGGGAGGAGGATGAGTTAACAGACCAACCTGGGCTTCATGTTTCCAACTTCTTGTTCCATCAAAACCCAAAAAACTGAACCAAGAGATGGCTCAGTAGTTAAGACACATGCTGCTCTTGCAGATGACTGGGTTAGGCTTCCCAGAACCTGTATCAGGTGGCTCACAACCACCTCTAGCTCTTGGGTATCTCTTACCCTCTTCTGGCCTTTGCCAGGCATGTATACCCACATGCACACAGATAAATAAAATAAATCTACTTAAAAACTGAGAATGACAGACAGAGAGAAATGGACAGGTGGACACAGCATGAGCTCGCCCTGCACTGGAGACTACTATTATGCCTAAGACTCCTCACTGTGCCTGCCAAGCTCCTGTGCACATCGACCTGCTTCAGGTCCTGCTAACCCTACTGCCAAGTCCATCAAATCTTCTGCTACTTTCTCTGTTCATCACTGCACACTAGTTCACTCTTTTTTTTTCTTTCTTGAGGTGGGATCTCATATACCCTGGCTGCCCTAAATCTCGGTCTGTAGCTGAGGATGACCACAAGCCTGAATAGTCTTTTGAGCTTTTGATCTTAGCCATTCTGATGGGTGTAAGGTGAAATCTCAGGGTCATTTTGATTTGCATCTGTCTGATAACTAAGTGCATTGAGCATTTGTAAGTGTTTCTCAGAGATATTCCTCTACAGAAAATTCTGTTTAGCTCTGTCCCCATTTTTATTAGATTACTTTTGATTTAAAGCATTGTTTTTGAACAATTTTTGAACCACGTTTCTCTGGAAGAAATGACAGATTTTCACAACAATATGTGTGTGTAATAGACATATGACAAAGATGGTAGATGATAGATGTGAGATAGATGGCTAGATAACTGTAATAATATGTGTGCAACAGTAGGAAGGATACTTGCATAAAACATCGTGATAGGCTAGGGTCAAATAGAAGGGGAATAGGACCTTGCCTATCAGTGGAATATGGGAGGGGCTTAGGCACAGAAGAAGGAAGGAGAATGTGAGCAGATGGAGATGAGGGAGGGGGGCACAGCCACAGTCCAATTTGAATAAATTTTAATAAATGATAATAATAAACAGTAATGTAAAAAAGCATCATGAATTTTATATTCATCTCCAAAGGTTATTAATTCCTAATTCTTTTAAACTGTTAAAGGTCTATGTGAAAAAAGGCAGCATTCAAAATCATTAAGACTGAACCTTAGAGTATAAGACATGCAAAAATCACAGCAGATTTTAAAGATAAATGCACTGTACTGAGATATAGTCAGAAAGTTTCATGCACAGAGAAGTCAGAAAGTTTCGAAAAGTGGAGAGGACTGCACATGCTTATTAATATATAGTAAATTTTATATATTAATCCTAGAGACACAAAGAATTTTGACTGAAGAGATACTCTATCAATTTCATAATAAAATATGAAGTATACATTAAACATATAATAATCATGGGCAAATTATTCAAAATTAGAATGCCTGTCTTTAAAATGATTGTATTTTGGTAACAGTAAAAATTTTTAGCTCTTGCAAAGTGTTCAATTTCATTAATACATGTCATTATACAGTTCTAATTAAGATAACAAAATTCCACCAGACTGTAAAGTTCCTCATTAAGATATTCTACTGAATAATAGTAATATTAAAATTATGACATCTGGTTATGAGTCTCAGCATCTGCTTTGATACACTGCTAGGTAGAGTCTTTCCAAGGCCCTCTCTGGTAGGCTCAGGTCTGTTTCTTGTTTTCTCCTACTTCCAATGTCCATCCCATTTGTCTTGCTAAGAGAAGACTGACGATCTTACTCCAGAACCTCTTCTTGTTTAGCTTCTTTAGGTATACAGATTTTAGTATGTTTATCCTATCTTATAGGTCTAATACCCACTTATAAGTGAGTATATACCATGTGTGTCTTTTTGCTGCTGGGATACCTCACTCAGGATGATCTTTTCTAGATTACATCATTTGCCTGCAAATTTCATGGTTGCCTTGTTTTAATTGCTGAGTATTATTCCATTGTGTAAATGTACCACAGTTTCTGTATCCATTCATCCTTTGAGGGACATCGGGCCATAACCAAACTTTGGGCAGTGTGTAGGGAATCATATGAAGGAAGGGGAAGTTAGTAAGACCTGGAGAGGATGGGAGTGCCACAAGGATCAAATATATCTGGGCATAGGGGTCTTTTCTGAAATTTGATTCAGAAGGATTATCCATGGATATAACCTTTTCTGAAATTTGATTCACAAGGATTATGCATGGATATAACCTAGAACCCCTGCTCAGACATAGACCATGGCAGCTCAGAATCCAAGTGGGTACCCTAGTAGGGGGGAACAGGGACTGCCTCTGACATGAACTCAGTGGCAGACTCTTTGACCTCCCTCCCAAACCCCCGAGGGAGGAGCAGCCTTGGTAGGCCACAGAGGAAGACTTGCAGCCATTTCTGG
The DNA here is from genome assembly GCA_036365155.1 of Meriones psammophilus. Taxonomy (NCBI): domain Eukaryota; kingdom Metazoa; phylum Chordata; class Mammalia; order Rodentia; family Muridae; genus Meriones; species Meriones psammophilus. The sequence goes on from JAEOAE010001403.1 coordinate 26,757, forward strand.
TGAGACCTGATAAGCTAGGGTCAGAGGGAAGGGGAAAAAGACCTCCGTAATCAGTGGACTTAGAGAGGAGAGGAGAGGGGATGAGGGAATGAGGGAGGGGACTACAGCTGGGGTACAAAGTAAACAAAATGTAATTAATATAAAAATTAAAAATTATAAAATAATATGACATTTGAATATTGGAAACAAAAACACATCAGAAGAAAAGCTATGTAATGGCATGTCTAAATGTTTAAATAGTAAACCCATTACTATTTAAAAGGACATGAATAGTTATGATGAAATAATCAGGCCTTCCTAATAGATGAAACTAGTCAGGTTCCAAGGAGTGCAAATATCCAAAAATGCCAGTCCTAGACCTCCTCAACATGCATTATCAAAGGAATTCTGGTGATTAGAACCAAATAAGCAATAACAACAACAACAACAACAACAAACATATAAAAAACAGCATTCAGCAAATATTTGTGGAATACTTCTTGTCCATCAAAGTAACCATTCTCCTTGCTCCAACAAAAGGGACCTGAGGATCTCTATTGACCTGTGGCTCCTATTTTGATATGAACATCCATTATAGCCTCTAGGTTACCTGAAGCAGAAGTAAATGTACTTGTTACACATCTCAAAACGCACATCTAGATTCCTGTCCCTTCCCAAACATCTCTCTTTTCACTACCCGAATCTTCTTAATATTCTAGAAATACTCTTTCTCCACTAATTAATTTATTAACTTTATATCTTCATCATAAGCCCCTCCTATGCTGAGAGGGGAGGCCCCGCTCTCCTCACAATCATTCTCCCCTCTCCCATTCCTTCTTTCTATTCAGAGAGACACCCTAAATGTACCAACCCACCCTGACACATTACATCAGGCAGGCAGGACTAAGACCATCCTGTCTCACTAAGGACAGGCAAGACAGCACCGCTAAGGGAAATGAAAGTAAGGGCAAGCAACGGAGTCAAAGAAAGCTCTCAGTCCAATTGTTAGGGGACCCACATGTTGAGTAACCGGCATATGTGTAGAGGGACCTAGGTTCAGCCTATGCATTTATGTAAGCACAGTTTGTCTCTGTGTAAGCTATCTCTACTTTTCTCCTAGTAACCTCTATTCTCTTCTAGACAGCCCTGGTCATATCAAGTCTGCTTCTTTTACTCTCTGCTCTGAACTCTTCCAGGTGCCTCTGAACATTTTCCCTCTCTGACCCATAATAAAAACATTCCCTGTAATAATGGAATGGCTACTATTTTGCTGGTCTCTTTGCTTTCCCTGCTCATACAGTTTGAATATTTAAAGTACATATTTTATTAAGTGAATATTACTATGCCTAAATCATGTTACACCATTCAAGGAATATGTATTGAGAAGCCACAGTTTTTACTTGGGGAGGATTAAAGATACCTGTGAATAGAAGAGTCAAAGAGAGGCATCAGCAATGGTTGACATCCAACACACCAGGCAATAATGTAAAGGTATTTTATAAAATATTGTCAACTCAGTTTTATGATGAACTTGAGATTAAATGCTTATGTCCGGAAAGTCATTCCTATCTAGCTGAATAAGTGTTAAAATACTGACAAATAAATGCTTAAACCCAGAATGTTATTGGACTTTGGGCTGAAATCTGACCAGTTTCCAACAAATCTTTGTTGGCATAGTGGGTAAAACAACTAGATGAAATCTCTCATAACTTAGGCAGATAGTTTTGAAGATACATAGATATTTTCTTGTATATCTCAGAGCATACCTCTCTGACATGATAACTTTGTTTCTTTGTGGTATGGTATTGACTATTTCTAACAGGAGTAGTTGTCATGAAGCAACTGTTAAGAATTAGTTCACATGTTCTAGAGAAATTAAGACCGAACACTTCCCCAAACCACTAGTCTATCAACAGAATAATAGTCATTTAAAAATACCTTCACAGTGGAGCCTAGAATAGAGAAACTCTCATTGAGCATGAAATTATCTTTTTCTTTGCTGGTGCTAACCAAAAATGGCTACAGCAGTCTGTATACAAACCACTGAAGTGTAAACATTCTGTAGTAGTCAGAGGGAGAAACCACTGTGATGTCAACATCCCAAGGCTCAGGCCATAACTGACAAAGTGACACATGCATTTCATTTCCTTCAAACTTTTGACTTTAAATCACTGTTTTTGATCATTTTTTGAAACACATATTTTTGGAAGAAATAACATTTTCACAACCTTTATGTGTGTGTGTGTGTGTGTGTGTGTGTGTGTATGTGTGTAATAGATATATGATATAGATGATAAACAGATGATAGATGTTAGAGAGAAGGATAGATAACTGTAATAATATGTGTGCAACAATAGGAAGAATACTGGTATAAAACATTGTGATAGGCTAGGTTCAAATAGAAGGGGAGTGGGACCTTGAATATCAGTAGACAAGGGGAGGGTCTTAGGGGCAGAAGAGGGAAGGAGGATGTGATTGGTTGGATATGAGGGAGGGGGACACAGCCACAGTACAATTTGAATAAATTGTAATAAATGATAGTAATAAACAGTAATGTAAAAAAAGCATCATGAAATTTATATTTATCTGCGAAGGTTATGAATTCCTAATTCTTTTAAACTGTTAAAGGTCCATGTGAAAATAAAAGAACAACAAGGCAAGAATTCTAAAAAATTCAGAGTGTGTAATCTTAACTCCTTAGAAGGACAGATATGTCCCAGGTGAGGCTTACTTATCAACCATTATTAACTACTCATACAATGTAGTTGAGTCCTTTAAAAATGTCTTCAGTAGCTTCAAACCTCATTATCACAAGTAAACAGTGAACAAGTCATACAACTTGCTAAGAGAGAAAGAGAGGAGACTAGGCCACCAGTCTGCAATCAAAGGCATTAACCTGTTTTCCAGTAAAGCCGCATTTTCCCAAGGTGTTACCTCAATAGTACTTGTAGCTGAAAAGGAATGACAAGGCTTCGAAGTCTTTAGCAGTGATTCCCTAGACTTCAACAATAAAACACAGTGTTTACAGCTTCCTGAAAGCTAATTCTGGTGGACATGATACCTATTTCACTTACAGAATGCAAAGAAAAAAATTATTCTATTTTTTGGAAATACTGAATATTAGATTAAGTTCTGTGCTTTCCTTTCCTGAGGTAGAATGTACACCTTATGAAACTAAAACCTGCCTTAATTATGGAACTCCATTCCCTGTTTTTCTATGGTTTAACCATTGTCCTGGTTTGTTTCTCTATTGCTATGATAAACACTGATCAAAGCAACTTTGGAAAGGGTTTATCTGGCTTATAAACCATCGAGGGAAGACAGGGCAAAAATTCAAAGCAGGGACTGAGGCAGAAACCATGAAGGAACAACACTCATTGGCTTGTTCAGTTACCTTTTTTATACAGCTCAGGCCAACCTGAAATGGTAACATCCACCTGCAGGAAGGTACTTCCACAATGGACTGGACCCTCCTACATAAATTAGTGATTGCCCCCATGGCAATCTGATGGAAGCCAATATTTATTTAAGGTTCCTTCCTCTCAGGTGAGTCAACCTGACAGTTCGAGTTAGCCATTATAACAGTCTTTGGCTATAGAAAAAAAACAGGGCTGGGCATATAGCTCAGTCTGTTAGGGAGATAAGAAGGGGGGAGGAAAGAGAGGGAGCAAGAGAAGGAGGGGAAAGAGAGAGAAAATGGGTGTTTTCTAGGTACAGTCGCTACTACAGGAAAAAAGAAGGGAATAAGGGATGAAAAAAGAAAGAAAATGAAATAATAAGGCAAAACAAAGCCTCCTAATACTACCCAACACGCAGGACTGAGAATTGAGCCTGGGGCCTCACTAGGCAGTTGCTTCACTATACTGAGCTATGTAAACAGATATTTTACTATTTTTTTTTTTTTTTTTTTTTGAGATTAAGTTTTCCAGTTAGGCCTGAACTCATTCTGTAACTCACAAAAGCCTTGAACTTTGCATCTTCCAGCATCTTTCCCCCAAATACCTGGGATTTTAGACATGTACCACCAGGGTGAACAAATAAATTGTTTTTTATGAAAAAATGAAAAAGATTTAGACAAAGAATGGAATGTAAAGAGAGAACAAAAAATAGAATTATGGTGCCATAAATGGTAGAACAATGGGGACCACCAGAAACTAGAAGAGACGAATATTCTTCCCTAGAAGCCCTCAAAGGCGGTTACCTCCTGACAAATAAATTTCAGGGCAACCCCCCAAAATTATTCAAGAATAACCACCTGTTGTCTTAAGCCTCCACACTTATGGTACTTTGTTATAGCAGCCCCTATGCTGGAAAACTAACATGTAACTAGTATGCAAAATATCATTAAGAAACATATTTAATCCTGATGTTGATGGCCAACACCTCTAGTTCCAGAATTTTGGAGGCAGAAGCCAGCAGATCTGAGTTATGGGTCAACCAAGACTACACAGAGAAACCCTATTTCAAAAATTTAAAATATAAAAAGTGAAAATGAAATAAACTGAGAGAGGAAGATAAAAAGTTTTTAAAAAAATAAAGATTTGAAGTTGGGCATCTTGGTGCAAGCCTACAATTCCAGCAACTCAGGAAGGCAGAAGCAGGTGGATCTTTGTAATTTCCAAACCAGCCCGGTCTACAAAATGAGTCCAGGATAGCCAAGCTACAAAGATCAACCCTGTCTCAAAAAAAAAAATACTTCCTTTGTATTTTCCTCTTAAAATGTAATGTTTGCAAGTACTGGTGGGAACTTCCTAGTGAGTTAAAGGCCAGACTAGGCTGCGCAGATCCTATCTCAAAAGTAAAAAGGAAGGAAGGAAGGAAGGAAGGAAGGAAGGAAGGAAGGAAGGAAGGATGGAAGGAAGGAAGTAGGAAGGAAGGAAGGTAAAAAGCCAGACCACACTAGTACATGCAGCTGGTCTTTTTAAGTTTTAATAAAACACATTCAAAGTTTTCCAAACATATGTTCATACCTATCACAATGAGATTTCCCACATGGGGGGTATTTAATCAGCTATCCTCAATTCTTATCATTTCTTCTACCAATATTCTGCAATTTGGTTAGTAAAAACAACAATCAAATAAGAAAAGTCAGAGTTAAAAATGATCCTTTATGCCAAGCAATGATGGCACACACCTTTAATCCTGGCAGTGCTCTGGAGGCAGAGACAGGCAGATCTCTGAGTTGAAGAACATTCTTGATTTACAGAGGAAGTTCCAGGATAGTCAGGGCTACATGGAGAAACCCTATCTTGGGAAAACAAACAAACAAACAACAACAACCAAAAACTGAAAAAAAAAGGAAAAAAAAACCTGTATAAATTCTCAAAAGATTACATCATTCATTAGAGTAAACTTACAGTTCATGATTTGCTGTTCAATGATGGAGTTAAATACTCACAAGAAAAAATGGGAGGCCATAGGAAGGATAGAGACTTTACAGTCTCCTCCTTATCTGTACATTGCATATAAGTAGATCATCTTTACATTCAACCACAAAGTTCTTCAATAACTGCTTCTCTCAATGATGCCCTCAATTGGTTACACATGACACTGAAAAACATTCCTTCACTATCTATGTCCCTGGATCCTGATAACCCATTCTGTCACCTTGTACCTGTTTTGCCAACATGAAAATGAAAACTCAGATTTATAGTGCTTTAAACATATGTTATTATTTATCATGTTAGAAACAAGGAAAAGCAAAACACAGAGAAGCTATCTAAATTTGCTATGGCAACCCTACTGTCAGTCATTAGTTATCTAGGACCTTTCTAGCTCTTTGCTCTGTTACACCCTACCCAAGATGGCTGCTACATCTCCAGTCGTTTGCTTGCTTGCTTGCTTGCTTTTGTTTGCTTGTATTGGGTTTCTCTGTGTAGGTTTCCTGGCTGTCCTGGAACTAGATCTATAGACCAGGCTGGCCTTTAATGCAGAGATCCAAATGCCTCTGCCTTGCCTCCCAAATTCTGGGATTAAAGGTGAGCTACCACCTCCCAGCTGATCTCCAGTCTCAGCTAATGAAAGGCTGGGAATACACACCATTACCTCCTTAGAACAATTTTGAAACATTGTATTCTTCATTTCATTTATATTCAACTAATCCATATATAATCACATGATTATATCTATTAAAAATTTAAAGAGAGCTGCAGATATGTTAGGGATTAAGAGTACTGAAAGAGAGAAAGGGAGAGGTGGGAAGGGGAGGGGAGGAAAGGCAATAGAAGGGAAGGGACAGCAATTAGTATAGCTTAGTGGTAGAGTACATGCTTAGCATGAGTGAGTCCCTGAGTGCAATAATCAGCAACAAAGGGAAAGGGGAAAAGTGCAACGGTACAATTATACAAAATGGATAGGTCTCAGTGTATGAATCTAAGTGGAAAATAAGCCAAACATTGAAAAAAAAACTGTCTGGTTCGATTTATATGCCACTCTGCAAACAACCAGAGATCTGTTTTCAGGAGAAAACAGATTGCAAAAGAGCATAAGAGGACTTTTGTTTTTCAAGACAGGATTTCTCTGTGTAGCCTTGGCTATCATCTCTTTGAAAACCAGGCTGGTTTTCAATTTACAGAGATCCAATTGCCTCTGCATCCCTGAGTGCTGGTATTACAGGCATGCACTACCATGCCCAGCTTTATAAGAGGACTTTTTATAGAGAAGAAAATGTTCTTGACTGTGGTAGTAATCATATTAGTGTATATAATTGCTTAAAACCACTGAACTGTTTGCCTAATTTTTGCTCATAAATTATGCTTGAATAAACTACATAAATTACACAAAAATATAACAGAAAAAGTATACATTTCATTCTATAGATTATAATCTATGCAACATTCTGAGTTTCATTTAAAAAAACAAAAGGAAAGAAAAAATCTTCCCTTTGTTCAGCGTGGGAGAAGAATAGTCATAATAGCCACAGGATAGAGATGGGATTTGCAAAATTTCAAGCAAGCTTGGGAAAAGGAAGAATTCATGTGGTCAGAGAATGGCCAAAGCCAAACAAAGTGTATCAGAAACTGTGGCTCAAAGCTGGAGGAACAAACTTGCCTGGAGCATTAAGATGCAAAGGGAGTCAGTGTGAAGATGTCTAAGTATGAGGTCAGAGCATAAGCAGAAAGAGAAGTGTGTCCACAGAATCCATCATAAGCACAAGTACATCAGAGCACAAGCAAGTTGGGCAGACCCTGTGTGGTGGCATCCTAACATGGTCTTTTAGATCCAACAGGGCTGGAAATGAGGGAGAAGCATATGAAATGAAGAAATAGCATCAGTAGAGATAGAGATATTGAGTTGCTATAAACAACTGCAAAAAAAAAATAAACAAGGTGTCTGTGTGTGTGTGTGTGTGTGTGTGTGTGTGTGTGTGCAAAGCCTGACTTCTCACTGTTTGGGAAGACCATTACAACATGAAAAATGCAAATGCTAGATTTCTGGGCTGAAGTCAGAAGTACTGACTTAGTTCACAGTTTTCAATATACAGAGACATATAGATATATGTGAAAATATGGATAAATATATCCTCTAGCTCCACATGAAGAGAACTTGGGAACACTTGTAACTCAACAGTAGTAATGATGCTAGTCATGAGAAATTAGCCTCTACTGGGAGAAAGCAGGGATCCCTAGAGGAATAGTTGATTACAGGGTCGCACTTGGCCTATTGTGTAAGCAGCCCCATGTCAGAGGAGAAGAAATGGGTGTGCTTGTATGCCAGGAATACCTTAGGTCAAAAAGTAATGATGCTCAAAAATTATGGAAATGGTACATGTCAAAAAGACACAGAAGGGGGTGGAGAGATGGCTCAGAGGTTAAGAGCACTGGCTGGTCTTCCAAAGTTCCTGAGTTGAATTCCCAACAACCACATGGTGGCTCACAACTATCTATATCTGCTACCCTCTTCTGGCCTGCAGGCATACATGCAGACAGAACACTGTATAAATAATAATAATGATAATAATAATAATAATAATAATAACTTTAAAAAAGACACTGAAGCCAGATGTATGAGCTCTCTTTGGTCCCATGACAAAACAATTTAAATATCAAATGAATGGTCTGAATATCTATGTCCTCCCAAATTTTTTATATTGAAGTCCTAAGACCAAAAGTAACATAACTGCATGAGATCTTTGGAAGGTACTCATGTCTTAGAGGTGAAGTCCTTATAAATAGATTCATAACCTTATTAAAGAGATCCTATAAAGTTATGTCGCCCTTTAGGCCACTGATGTTAAAGCAAGAACAGGACTGTAGAAAAGCATGCCCCCAACTAGACCTCATATTTTAACTTTAGACTTTCCAGAGTTGACAACTGTGAAAAGTAAAGCCTTTGTTTATAAATCATTTGTCACAGTAGCCCCAGAAGACTGAAACAAACAACAATACAGTCTACTACAGAAGACACATGAATCATGAATCCATACTGATGTAAGTGTGGTAAATGCATTAACATTCTGATGAGAACCAACACATAGAGTGTCAAGGTACTCATAGGGGTGCAGAAATTAACTCTGTAGCAGAGAAGCCTTGCAGATACTGATTACAAATAATCAAAGTGAAATTATGTACCACCTGACAAGACAATGTGTGCCACTGTTGTGATACCCTTGCCTAAGTATATGTATTGTTCCATGAGAGGAAAGAGAGCCGAGAAACAGTCTACAAAAATAACTAACCTGGGATATTAGCAATATAGTACAGAATAAGCATGCTACAACCAAAACACTGAGTAACATGGAGGGTTCAAAAGAGGGGAAATAAAATAGACATCACAGACATGGGAAGTCGAGGGGGAAAGGAAGAAAGGAAGTGGGTAATAGAGGGGGTGAAGAGAGGAGCAGGAGGGGGTTCAAATGTGGGTAAAGTGGGGATAAAGGTGAGGGCTAGGAGAGAAGTGAAATTGGTGTTGGGGCATTTCCGAAGCAAGATGAAGACCTGGAATTCTGGAGAAGATATGGGGGTGACCCTGGCTAAGACTCCTAGCAGCAGGGATATTGAGACTGAAGTAGACACATCCTGTAGCTAGAGGAGGGAGGGGGACACCAACCAACTCACAAAACCCTCACTTAAAATTTACCACCTACAAGATATGCAGGCATAAAAGATGGCACAGAGATTGAGGAAATGGCCAACCAATGACTGGCACAACTTGACAACCAATCAATGGGAAAGACCCAACTTCTCACATTATTAATAATATTCTGTTAGACCTGTAGACAGAAGACCAGCATAACTGTCATCTGAGATGCTTCATCCAGCAGATAATGGAAAAAGTTGGAGAGATTCACAGCCAAACAAATGTTAGGCAGAACTCAGGGAGTCTTGTGGAAGAATTAGAGGGAGAATTGAGAGAGCTGAAGGGATAGGATACCGAAAAAATACCTACATAACCAACTCACCTGGGACCATGGGCCTTCTAGAGACTGAACCACCAACAAAAGAATATGCCTGGACTATTCCTAGCCCCCTTAACATATGAAACTGATGGGTTGCTTGTCCTCAAGTGGGTCCCCAAACAACTAGAGCAGGGGCTGTCTCTGGCTTGGAACTCTGTTGCCTTCCAAGGGAAGGCGTTTTCCAGCAGGGCTGTGTTGTCTTGCCTCAATGAAAGAGGAGGTACTTAATCCTAATGTACCTTGATATGCAAAGATAGGTTGTTTGGTGGAGGGATTATAGGGAAAGTGGGTGGGAGTGTGGAACTGAAAGGAGAGGAGGGAGTGCAGATGTGAGGAGGATGTAAAAGGAACAAATAAATAAATTAATGAAGAATGCAGCCAGTTCGGATGAGACTAGATATGCAAGGATCAGGTCGAAGGAAAGGAGGACCTCCCCTATATGTGGACTTGGAGAGGGGCATAGGAGGAGATGAGAGAGGGAGGGTGGGATTGGGAGGGAAGAAAAAGGTGGCTACAGCTTGGATGCAAAGTAAAGAAACTGTAATTAATATAAAAATAAAAATTTAATTAAAAAAGAAAAAAATGTAACTGACCCATAGTCATCAAAAGTGACAAGATCATGAAAAAGATGAGGGAACTGTTCCATATTGAAAGAGACTAAAGAAAATAAAGAAACAATGCAACACTCAAATGAATCAACTTCTTACAATATTTATGTGAGTAATAACATAGTCAACAAACCCAAATTAAATGGAATATTACATCAGCATAAATTTCCTATATTGATAACTGCACTGTCATTATGTAGGACAGCATTCTTGTTTGTATAAAACTGACACTAAACTATTCCAAGTGACAGGGCATAAGGTCAGCAGCACCCTCTCAAAATGTCCAAAGTAAAACAGCAATTAACTGTACATACTTGGAACTATCTTCAAGTTTGTTATTATTTCAAAATTGTTGTGGGGGAAACTGGACATGGTTTTTAACACCAGCACTTGGGAGGCAGGGAAAGGCAGATCTCTGGAGGTGCAAGGCCAGCCTAATCTACATAGGGAAGCCCAGGACAACCAGGTCTCTGTAGAGAGAATTTGTGTCAAAAAACCAAACTAAATAAAATTGTTGTAAGGAGAAGAACAATGTAACTACAAACTGAACAAGATTAAAAACAAAGCTGATTCTCCACACTGGCGGTATGGGTAAGACTATGTCTGTAAGAGACTGAAAAGTGAAATGACATGGCATTTTGGAGCAGCAAGAAGATTCTCTAAATACAGCCCACAGTCTCTTTTTATTGTGTATGTATGTGGGGGGGGAGAGTGTTCATGATGTGGGTAAAGGATGAATACTAGTGAACACAGGGGAAGGTCAGATGACAACTCTTTGCAATCATTTTTCCCTTCCACCTTTTCAGGAATCCAGGGATCAAACTCAGGTCTCCAGGCTTGCCCAGCAAGAGCCTTTATCTGCTAAGCCATCCTACCGATCTGCAAGCGATTCTCTTAAATGACCTCAATTAGGTAATAGTGAGAAAAAATGTGTAGGGTCCCTTCTCTTGAACAATTTCTTAGGAATGAATAAATAATAAAAAAGAGATGAGTAGAACATTAGTACACTAGTGCTACCAACGACTAACAATCATCCAAACACAACCTAAGCACCTCCCGAGACAAGGGGCTGCTGGGCTGGTAGCTAAAATTCCTTGCAAGTGTAAAACTGGAATAAACCTGAAATAAAAGAGCTTTCCCAGCTCTACAGTAATCTTGTTATTACATCCTGTTTATCTATACATAACAACACAAAGATATAAAAATAAGAAAATAAGCCTGTGTGAATCTTGTATACTCCTGGTTGTGCAAGTCCATCAAAGTATAAACAGCAATGTATCTGCCAAACTGTTCCTTATGAAGAATTCTCTGACAAATAAAGGGAACAATCAAAACACGTGAAAGCCGAGTGAGAGAGAGCACTGGCTCTCTTTACCCAAGAGGCTGGCTGTCTTTACTTAAGAAGAATCATTTCATTCTGGAATGCCGGCATATACGTCCATAAAAATGTTCCTAGAAATGTGCACGGATCCTGTGGCCTTTCCAAGTACCCTGCTTTCTTTCGACCCGGATGTCCAAGTTCCCCCACCCCATGAGCCCCAGGGCAGGCAGGAGGCAGCACCAGACTCTCTGTACTTCCTCTCTGGGGGGGACTGGCCCCAGCATCACTCTTCCTCAGGATGCAAGGCACAAGCTTATCCCTAGGAACTCCGCACAGTGTGCTCCCGCCCTCCTATCACTGGTGGCCCAAGGGCGCAGTCCCGTGTAGCAGCATCCTCCACAGAAGCTCTTGGAGGAACTTAGGCCGGCTGTCCTGACCTGCCCAGTCCGCCAGCCCCCATCTGCACAGCCGGGCCTCGCCCATCGACCCCCATCCCGTGCGTCCCTCACACACGCCCACAGCCAGCCAGGCTCAACCGCTCCGCGATGGCCAACACTTGTGGATCCGCTGCTCCTCTACCGCGGGACGCAACATTCGCTCCTTCCTGCCTCCCAGCCGCGAGTCCAGGCCCAGCACCTCCTACCCTACTGGAAGGCTGCTGGGGGCGGAGGAGGAGCCCAGAGGCGGAGGCGGGGAAGGAGCGGAGCCCAAGGGGCGGAGGCGGAGCCAGAAGCGGGGACAGGGGAGGAGCTCGGCGGAGGAGGGAGGCGGAGCCCGCGGTAGCAGAAACAGAGCCTAGTGGAGGCGGGGGCGGAGCCCGGGGACGAAGGCGGAGCTCAGGGTGGGGACGGGGAGGGGCCCGAAAGCGGAGGGAGGCGGAGCCCTGGGAGGTGAAGGCTGAGCCTGGCGGAGGAGGGAGGCGGAGTTCGGGGAAGCAGAGGCGGAGCCTAGTGGGAGCGGAGGCGGAGCCTGCGGCAGAGGCGGAGCCCGGGGAGACTGAGGTGGAGCTCGGGGGTAGAGGCAGAGCCCGAGGGGGCGGAGGCGGAGCCGGGGGCGGAGGCGGAGCCCAGGCGGCGCCTGCCCCACAGCCTAACCTGGCTTCTCCTGGTCTCAGCCTACCTCGATGAAGTAGTCCACTAACCGAGCCACGACCGCCGCCACCGCGCCTGGGAAGCGGGTTCCCGTCGCCGCCCTCGCTGCCGCCGCCCACCAGGCCCGGGACGAGCTCAGCGTTTTCCCTTCAGCGTCTGTAACCATAGTAATGGCGCTTACGTCACGCTGGACAATGGAGGCGCGTGCGCCACGCCTCGCGCCAGCCCCTCCCCTGCCCTATCCGAGAGGGCTCGGCCTTGGCGTTCCTCTGAGGAAGCTGAGACATGCTGCTAGGGAATCTGGCAGCTGGGCGCATTCTAGCCACAAAGGCTGAGCTCTTAGAGGCCGGGCTCCTGCCTCAACGCCCCCCTACCCTATTCTTTATTTTCCTGTATATTTCCTTCCGCCTTCTCTCTCCCTTTTGCAGTGGGGGAGAAGGGCGTGGAGGGGCGCGGGGTCAGTTGGAAAGTTTGCACTTCTCTGCAGCCTGCTTGCCACTGGCTGCGTGGATGAGATTCTTCCCCCCCTAGGCTGGAAACTTGGAATTTGCATCGCTGAGGCTTTCTGGCTGCATGTTTTCTGTTTATGTTGTGCAGATGGGGATTTTAGAAGCATGCCACCAAGCTGGCGGGGGAGGAAAAGACTTGCACAATCTTCAAAGGCACCTATGCTTTCTGGGATTCCTGGGCTGGGAGCGTTCACCTTGGGCTTTCCTCTGAGTGCCCAAGAGAGCTGTGTTCCTCCTAGGAACAGGGCATCAGGGCATCCCAGGGATCCTCCTAAAATGGTCCTGTCTCTCCCCAGGGAGCCCTGCCCACCTGAATTTCACTGTTTTTTTTGTCTCAAAGTTCTGGTAGCTGAAGCAGGTATTAACTTCCAAGTTGCTCTATTGCAAAAGGGCAGTCAGATAAATTCATGGGGCTCTTTGTCCAGTCTAGAGATTATCCTAGTCGATTGAGTTTATTTTTTTATTTCTTTATTTTAATTTTTAAAATTTTCATTAGTTACAATTTATTCACTTTGTATCCCCCCTGTATCTCCCTCCCTCCTCCTCTCCCAATCCAACCCACCCTCCCTTCTCCATCCATGGCCTCCACCAGTCCACTGATAGGGCTGGTTTTCCTCCCCTTCATTCTGATCCTAGTCTATCAGGTCTCATAAGGACTGGCTGCATTGTCTTCCTCTGTGGCCTGGTAAGGCCCTCCCTGTCAAGGGGAGGTGATCAAAGAGCAAGCCAATCAGTTCATGACAGAGACAGTCACTGTTGCCAAAATATCCACTACTGATGTTTTCAGATTTGGCTGGCACAACACTTGGATGAGTTTACTTTGTCACTTCTTAATGACCATGAAGTTTTAGTAGTTGAATATGTATCCAAATTAAGACTGAAGTTTTCAAAACCAGTGGTTTAGAAATTATCTTTGTGAGGACATCATTCCCTGAGGGTTTGATCCTTAACATGTTGTATATAGTAGATGCCAATGTGCTTAGTGCAACACATACACCCTCTGCCAATGACTAGCAGAAAGCTAGTGACTAGAGCTGTGAACTCAGAGTCATAAGCTCAGCTGCTTTGGTCGACTAGGTCTCTTTTATGGGCTATTATTTCCCTTCCCGACTCTGTGCCAGTAATTGGATTTATGGTCTCATACATGCTAGGAAAGCCTTCTAACATTAAGCTATATTCCCAGTGACAGGGCAGACTTTTTCAGCAGGGGTCTGAGCGGGTTAGGCCTGGCCATGCTAGAAGAATTGAACCTGAGGGGGTCCTTTAACTCAGGACCTCCTTTGTAAATGGTTCCTAGTCGGATGGAGGAGTCAGCATAAGTGATGAAGAGTAGATTGTTTTTTCAAAATAATTAAAGCAAACAAAACCTCCCACCACACCTCCTGTAGACATTTTCCCAGTCATGTCCCTGGGAGCTCTTTCTCCACTTTTTTCAGTAAAGAGTAATCTCACTTCCTTCAGAGACAGCCTGTTCCACAGCTTAACAGCCAGCCCTCTAAGAAAGTCCTTCTTTATGAAGTCAGAGTTGGCCCACTGTAACTGCCCTCGTGTTCTCTGAAGCTACCAGAAGGGGAGGGACACCACATGACTGTGTGTGGCTTTTAAAATTATTATTGTGGGATTCCACCCCAATTATACCTTCTCACGACCCATAACAAAGGAGACTGAGAGCTGTGTTGGAAATTTCCCTGTTACATCACCACATCTCAGACCACTCAGTTGCCTAAGCAAGAATCTTAATGACTGCCACCCTTAATACTGGCCTTTCTCTCAACCCCACATTCATCATTCAGTCCTGTTGCTCCTACTTCTCACATGTCCACTTCACACTCACATCATTGTCATCTCCCATCTTGATAGTTTATAATACCTTCCTTACTCTTTTCCCTGTTCATTGGTTCTATGTATGTAAAAAATGGCTTTTTATATGTAAAACTTGTTTTTTAAGATCATGTTTTATGTATCTCAGGCTAGCCTCAAAAATTCCAACACATTAAGATGATGTTGAACTTCTGATGCCCCTGACTGCACCTCCTTATTGGGATTACAGGTGTGTACAAAACATGAGGTTTCATGGATCCAAGGCAAGCACTTTACCAACTGAGCTACATTCCAAGCCCTTATATAAAAAAACTAAATACAAAAGGAAGATATTGACCCAGTCTTAAAATTAAGTCTGTAAGCCTGGACTGGAGCAGTGGCACACACCTGTGAGCCCAGCACTCAGAGAAGCAGAGGCAGGTGGGTGGCTCTGAATTCAGGGCCAGCCTGGTCTACACAGAAAAGCCCTGTTTTGAGAAAAAAAAGTTTGTGTGCCAAGCACACATTTTCAGTTTGAACTATGTTTGGGGTGCAGGAAAGAGAAATCCAGAGATGGCTGAAAGACTGCGTCTTAGGCCATTGTCTCTTGACATTTTTTTCGAAGTACCTGGGGCCTCAGTGGTCACAGTGGTACTGAGAGGCTTTGCAGGCTGTTCTTATATAGATTGAAAGTTTGGTACACAGGCCTTGGCTACATAATTTGCAGAGTCCAGTGCAAAACAAAAGTGAAAGATCCCTTGTTCAAAAGTTAAAGATTTCAAAAGCTTTAGCAGAGCATTAGAACAAAGGTGGGCTCCTCTGAGTGCAGATCCCTAGCGCCTGAATATGGTGTGTTTCCACAAAGCTGACTCTGTTGGTGCAGTGTGTGTGCATGCTGGAGTGGAGAAGGGGGTTTGGTTGCTGGGAATTGAACTCAGGACCTTTAGAAAAGTAGCTAGTGTTTTTAATCTCTAAGCCATCTCTTCGGCCTGTATTTTTTTTCTTTTTATTGATTTTTTTTTTTTTTATGTCTATGAGTTCTCTACATGGCATATACACCTGCATACCAGAAGAGGGCATCAGCTCCCTGTATAGGTGGTTGTGAACCACAATGTGGTTGCCAGGAATTGAACTCAGGTCCTCTGGAAGGACAGCCAGTTCTATTAGCCTCCAAGTCATCTCTCCAGCCCCAATATTCTGCTTTGGTTGTTTGGTATTTTGGAGATAACAACGAAACCTAGAACCACCTTGTGCATGCTTAGCACATGATTTACCACTGAGCTACATACCCCAGCCTCAAAACAATCTCTAGTTGTTCTAGTCTTGTCATTATTGTTGAGATGATCTCACTACATAGCCCAAGTTCACCATCCTTCTGCCCCAACCTCCTGAGAGCCAGGATTACAGAAGTGTACCATTACACCCAACACTCAAAACTATTATTTGTAAAGTGTGTGTGTGTGTGTGTGTGTGTGTGTGTGTGTGTGTGAATGTTTTCAGCTTTTAGGAACTTTATTTTCCTTCCACCTTTTCTGTTTGCACAGGTTTCTGCAGAGGAGCTCAGGACCACTCAGGAGTGGCTCCAACCCAAATCAGTGGCCTATGCTGTGGGAGCTGTTCACCAGTTCTCAGTGTCTGGCTAAACACTCCAGTCTTCAGTAGTGAATTTCTGGATGGGTTCCGAGGGCACCTGCATGCCCTCAGACCAGTCTGCCACCTTGGGCAGAAGCTGGTGCAGTCCATTCACTCTGGAATGCCTCCTTGGTCGCAGCCTTCTCAGCAGTAGCCTGTGCCTCTTTCTCAGTCTCCTCTGGGTCTATGTAGAAGTAACGATAAAGTGTAACCTCCCATGACTGCTCACAGAAGATAGTGCCATGCATGAGGAGTACTTCCTGAGCCAGCATCCACCACATCAGGCCCACTGAGTGAACTCCCTTGTTGTTGCATGGATGGCAATGTCCACATTGTGCAGAGAATTTGTGTTGCACTGAGTGATGGTGGGCAGGTTGACCTAAGGGGCCTCTGTGAGGGGCTGGTTTCAGCCCTGGGATCAGTTACCACTAGAAGCCATGGCTCCTGAAAGCTGCTTGCATCTGGTTAGTGAAGGTCCCAGGTGTGAAGGGGGCAGCAATTAGAGTGGCTACAGTGGCAGTGGCAAACTACAGCACAGCTTGCTCACCATTGTTCCTGGAGAATATGACACTGAAATCAGCAAGGTTCTCAATGGCAACAATAGCCTGAGCTGCAAGCAACAGGTCCTCCTCAGATTTATTATGTAGATACCATCACTCTTCCTTTTGTAGATGCATTGTTCCATCTGAAAGTCAAGGTTGGTGCCACCTAACTGGGTTCCTGTGGCAAGGAATTTGAGGACATCCTCCTCCTTCATCTTTAGGACATCAAGGCTCAGAACATTGTGTAAGTTTCCCCTTTAAGTTGTGCTGAGAATCAAGAACAAAACTGTATGGACCCATCCCAAGGCAGAGCATAAAAGTTTGTGTATGTTTAAATTTTTGAAATCTTACTATTAATTTTACAGGACAAAAAGATCTTTGAGATAAGTGTACATCAAATCATTTCTATACTGTTTTCAAACCCCTTGTCTTAGTTACTTTTCTATCACAGTGCTAAGATATCATGACCAAGGCAGCTTATAGAAGAAACAGTTGTTTGGGTACTTAGAGTTTCAGATGTTAAGTCCATGAATATAATGGCAGGGACCACAGTGGAAGACAGTAATGGCAGGCATAGCACCAGAGAGAACTGTGGTTAAGGGCTTACATCCTGATCTGTAAGTATGGGGCAGAGAGCTAACTGAGAATGGTGTGGGATTTTAAACCTCAAAGCCCTCAATGACACACCTCTTCAACAAGATCACAGTTTATAATTTTTCCAAAACAGTTCCAACAAGCGGGTACCATATTTTCAAACATATGAGACTATTGGTGTCATTTTCATTCAAACAAATACACTCCTCAATAGCTTCCTATGTAGCCAGGAATTAAGATAAAAAATGTCAATGTCCCAAAGCATCCCAGGCTCTCAGAGTCTTGTGCAGTTTTGTTGTTGCTGCTGTTTTGTTTCTGAGACATAGTTTCATATAGTTCAGGTTGACCTTCTTTCCTGACTTTCCTAATGCTCCATTTACCAGTATGTGTCAACATACTTGCTTTATGATCTTTTTGTTTGTTTGTTTGTTTGTTTTTGTTTTGTTTTGTTTTGTTTTTGTTTTGCTTTGCTTTTCAAGATATGGTTTCTCTGTGTAGCTTTGCCTGGACTGGACTAGCTCTGTAGATTAGGATGACCTCAAACTCACAGATATCCAGTTTGTGCCACTACGCCCACTGACATTTTCTTTTTTTTTTTGAGGGGGTATTTTAATCTTTTGCACAGGTGAGTGATAAGAGTATTTTACTTGTATATATATAAGCATACTATATGTGTGCCCGTATATCCCAGGAGGTCATATAGTATCAAATTCCCTGAAACAGGAGCTACAGAAGATTGTCAACCACCATGGATGTGCTAGGAAGTCTGCAAAATAAAGCACAGAAAGTTTTGTTTTGTTTTAATATTTATTATGTATACAATGTTGTGTTTGCATTTACACCTGCATGCTGAAGAGGGTGCCAGATGTCATTATAGATGGTTGTGAGCCACCAAGTGGTTACTAGGTATTGAACTCCTGACTTCTGGAAAACGAGCCAGTGCTCTTAAACTCTGAGCCATCTTCAGCCCCACAGAAAGTATTTTTCATCACTAAGCCATCTCTTCAGCCCCTCTGGCTTACTCTTTAATCTTTATTGTTGTTGTTGTTATTGTTAATATTATTGTTATTGTTTTCTTCTCTATTATATTCCAAACAAATTCACCTTCTTTCATTTCCCTTACTGACACTGGTGCGAGGGACTGTGTAAAAACTGTTAACTATGAAAATAAAACCATACATTCAGTACAAGCAAAACCTCCAAATATTGATAAGAATTAGGTTTAGATTTAGGGCCCCAAAATAATTCAGTTGAAATGTGAGGAAGACATTGAAACACCATTATTCAGCAAGCTTTTAAAGTATATATATATATATATATATATATATATATATATGCATATATGTAAATATGATTAAAAGATGTACACATAAACACAACTTAAGAATTCTTGGGTATATACACAAAAGGTGGAACTTAATTAAGCAGGATTTTTTTTTCCTTTTTTTTTTTTTTTTTGCCAGGAAATTTTTGAACATGTTCTTCCTCTCTCCTCCCCTCCCCTCCCCCTTTAGCACTTTGGGGAGCACATTGACAGAGGTTCCCCACCCATGCAAAAACCACAATCATATACATATGCTTTCTTAGATTTTCTAACAAAATTCTTCTACTTGCCACTCTGGGACCTCGCCTAAAAAAATAATTGGCCTTTCCAAGTACATTTGTTAGACTGGGAGGTCCAAGCTCCCCCTCACCCTTCCTAGGGCAGGTGGGAGTCAGCACTGGACTCTCTGCACTTCCTTTCCAGGAAGACTGGCCCATTATCACTCTTTCCCAGGCTGCAGGGCACAAGTGTATCCCTAGAACTCCTACACAATGCGCCCTGCCCTCCCAACCCCGGCGGCCAGGAGGGCGGAGTCCCGGGTACCAGCAGCCTCCACAGAAGCTCTTGGCAGGATGCAGGCAGGCTCTCCCGGCCCAGACAGCTGGACAGTCCCTGGCTGCACAGCCCCAGCCTCGCCCAGCGACCGCTATCCTGTGGACCCACGCCCACAGCCAGCCAGACCCAACTGCTCCCGCGATGGATGACACCCGTGGACCTGCTGCTCCTCCACAGTGGGACCCAACCCTCTCTCCTCCCGCCTCCCAGCTGCGATGACAGAACCAGCACCACCTAGCCCACTGGATGGCTCCTGGGGAGGAGGTGGAGCCCAGGACGGGCGGAGTCCGGGCCGGAGGAGAGCCAGAGCCAGGGGATAGGGAGGAACCCAGGGACGGGGCGGAGGTGGAGCCAGTGGGAAAGGAGGCAGAGCCCAGGGCTGACGCGGAGCCCAGGGGGTATAGGCAGAGCCCAGGCGGCCCCCTGCCCCACCCTTACCTGGCTTCTCCTGGTCTCAGCCTACCACAATGATGTAGTCCACTAGCTGAACCAGGACCCCGCCACAGCACCCTGGAAGAGGGTTCCCTTTGCTGCCCTCACCACCGCTGCCCACCAGGCCGGGCCAGCTCAGCGTTTCCCTTCAGCGCTTCTGTAGCCATAGCAATGGCGCTTACGTCACATTTGACAATGGAGGCGCGCACTGCGCGCCTATGCTGTGCCTTGAGCAAGCCCCTCCCCAGCCCCACCCGAGGAGGTTCTGTCTTCTGGGTCGGGCGCTGTGAGGCCTGAAATTTATGAAATCTTACTATTAATTTTACAGGACAAAAGGATCTTTGAGATAAGTGTACATCAAAGCATTTCTCTCCTGTTTTCAAACCCCTTGTCTTAGCTGCTTTTCTATCACTGTGCTAAGATATCATAAGTTTATAGAAGAAATGGTTGGTTGGGTACCTAGAGTTTCAGAAGGTAAGTCCATGACCATAATGGTAAAGGACCATAGTGGCAGACAGGAATGGCAGGCAGAGCACCAAACAGAACAATGGCTGAGAGCTTACATCCTGATCTACAAGTATGAGGCAAAGAGCTGAGAATGGTGTGGGATTTAAAAACCCAAAGCCCACCCACAGGAACACAACTCTTCAACAAGATCACACTTCTAATTTTTCCAAAACAGTTCCATCAAATGGGGACCAGATTTTCAAATATATGAGATTGTAGGGTCATTTTCATTTAAACAACTACACTCCTCAATAGTTCCCTATGTAGCCAAGAATTAAGATAAAAAATTTGAATGTCCCAAAGCATCTAAGGCACTCAGATTCTTGTGAGGTTTTGTTGTTGTTGCTGCTGTTTTGTTTCTGAGACAGTTTCATATAGTCCAGGTTGACCTTCATTCCTGAACTTCCTGATGCTCTATTTACAGGCATGTGTCACCACACTTGATTCATGATCTTGTTTGTTTTGTTCTGCTGTTCAAGACAGGGTTTCCCTGTGTAGCTTTGGCTCTGTAGACCAGGATGGCCTTGAACTCACATCTGGTTTGTTTGAGCTCTTTTTTTTTTTTTTTTTTTTTTTGGGGAGGTATTTTTATCTTTTGTGTAGATGAGAGATAAGAGTACTTTACTTGCATATATATATATATATATATATATATATATAAGCATACTACATGAGTGCCTTATATTCCAGGAGGTCATATGGCATCAAATTCCCTAAAACAGGAGCTACAGAAGATGGTCAGCCACCATGGACATGCTAGAAACTCTGCAAAAAAAAAAAAAAAAAAAAAAAAAAAAAAAAAAAAGCAGGGAATGATTTGTTTTGTTTTGTTTTAAGATTTATTTTTATTAGATATACAATGTTCCATCTGTACGTACACCTGAATGCCAAAAGAGGGCACCAGATTTCATTTTAGATGTTTGTGAGCCACCATGTGGTTGCTGGGAATTGAACTCATGACCTATGGAAGAGCAGCTGAGTCATCTCTCCAGCCCCACAGAAGGTAATACTCATCACTGAGTCATCTCTTCAGCCCCTATGGCTTCCTCTTTAATCTTTATTTTTGTTGTTATTATTATTATTATTCCTTTCTTCTTCCCTAGTACATTCCACACAAATTCACC
This sequence comes from Meriones psammophilus, assembly GCA_036365155.1. Classification (NCBI taxonomy): domain Eukaryota; kingdom Metazoa; phylum Chordata; class Mammalia; order Rodentia; family Muridae; genus Meriones; species Meriones psammophilus. Next base: position 48,172 of record JAEOAE010001403.1, read on the forward strand.
TTCTTTCATTTCACCTACTGAACTAAAAGGTTCTCAACTCTCAGCCTTTGAATATGTATGTTCTTTATCTCTTCTGGCGTGTTAGGTCCCTCTTGCTTTTCTTGAGGTTTCATAGTGGAATTTATAGTGATGTATACATTTCTATGCATGGTCTATGGATTTGTTTATGGTGGATTACCCCAGAAGACTGTAAGATTATAGAGAAAGAATAGTGTTTTCATGAATCATTTTTGTGTGTACAGGAATTAGCACAGTATTGGGTACCTAATTCACAAACAGTAACTCTCTGGGGAAGGGCAAATAACCTTTTAAAGAGTAAATGCCTTTAACAAAGTCTTCATAATCTGATAGTAATACAGCATTCCCACCTAGAAGATGGGAGCATGTAGCCTTTTATTTGTTAATGCCAGCCATTGTACCAACTGTAATAAACTTCTCCTGAAGTATTTTTTATCTTTGTTCTGTTTCTGCTGTTAGTAGGACAGTCTCTATGTCTGTTGCCTTCTCTGTGTTCTCTTTCATTTATCCCATAACAAGTTACTTTCTGTGAGCTTTAGCATCTGTTTTTTTCATATGCAAAGACAATCTGTATCTGTCTATTTGTACAGAAGCTCGGAATACAGCTCAGAGGTAGAACATTTTCTTCACTATATAAGGTAAAGAAAGAGGAGGAAGAGGAGGAGGAAGAAAAGGAACAGGAGAAGCAAAGCATTGCTTTTCTTTATGCAGATGCTCTGCCTTAAATACAGGGGTTAACAGTCTTCCTGTTTCTGCCTTCCAGATAAGTAGAAATTACAGGTACAACTACAGTGCTACTTATTTGGCATTAGTTTTATCCTGATCCTTCTCCTGACATCCACTATATACATGTTTTATACATAATTGGTTTTATGTACATGTTCATTTTCTGAGAAGAATCTATATATTCATTAGATTTTATGAGAGGTCAGGTCCTCAGAAAATGTTCTGGGCTTTGCATCCTGCCGTACTTATCATTAGGAGACCATATCCACAAAGCTAATTGTGTCCTCTCTGTACATCATTAGATGTTATGACTTCAGGATGCATCTTGAACCTTGTTTTCAAGAACATGCTGTAAACAAGCCATAAGCTTAACAGGCATTTTGTTCCTCATGAAAAAAAAAAAAAAAAATTTCATCATAAAATGACCTGTCTGAGAAGAACATAAGTTACTTTCATTTTAGTCACTAACATTACTAGTACTGTTTATTGTTTTTCATTACTTTTCTAGAGACCCAAATATGATGACCCTGGTGTAATGGACTGTGGACACACTATTAACTAAGAAAATAAAACAACACATTCAAAACAAGCAAAACCTCCAAATATTGATAAGAATTTGGTCTAGATTTAGGGCCCAAAAATAATTGAGTTGAAATGTAAGGAAGGCATTGAAACACCATTATTCAGCAAGATTTTTCATCATACATATATGTAAATATGATGAAAGGATTTACACATAAACACAACTTAAGAATTCTTGGACACACAAAAGGTGGAAATTCATTAAGCAGGATTTGTTTTTCCTTTTTGTTTTCTTGCCAGGAAGATTTTGAACATGTTCCTTCCCTCCCCCTCCATTCCCCTATTCTCTCCTCCCCTTCACTTTCCTCCCATTCCTTTATTTCATTGCTCAGTGTGAATTTACAAACATTGCAAGTGAATGGATGAAATTCTGCAAAAGCATTGCCAAAAGGACCCCTGCAGCCTCACTTTTAGACCTTGAACTTAAAATACATTCCAGCTATTTTTTTTTCTTGCACTAGTGATTAAGTAAATCAACTCATTTTCTGGGGGGGAGGGGTAGATACCCAGACATGGTGAATTCCTCATCTATCTCTCTTCCCACTCTCCACCGCACCCTCCACTTAAGTCTTTTTGTACTTTGGAGAGCACATTGACAGGAGTTCCCTGAGGAGTTTAAGTAAGCATATGTGACTCCATTTTGAAATAAGGCACCATCTTGACCAGGAGCTGTACTCAGGTACCAGGAAATATCACAGAATGTGCACCTGGCAGAATACAAAGTTAGCTCTCCAAGCAACGGCCTCCAGGAAATATGACAGAATAAATGTTTAGTAAAAAATAGAGACAATCTCCCGGGGAATTGTGATCATGTAAACGGTCACCTCTCCCTTATGGCTTCTACCCAATTCTGTAACATCAAGGTGTGAATCCCACTGCTTTCTCTCACAGAAACATGCACCCCCTTGTTTGCTCTTATGGAAACCCACCTGCTTAGAGTCTTTCCCTTTAAAAACCCTGCTCACTCAGGGCTCAAGGTCCCAGTTCTCTACTGCTATGTCAGTGAGACTTGGGCCCCAAGTTCAGTCACTCTTGTAATAAAGGTCTCTTGCTCTTGCATCATGTCATCTCCTGGTGGTCTCTGAGGGTCTTGTGATCCTGGTATTATATCCCCACTCAAGCAAACCACAAATTTTCTAACAAAATTCTTGTAGTTGCCAGTCTGAGACCTCACCTAAAAAAGAATTGGCTGGGTTGGAGAGATAGCTCAAAGGTTAAAAAGCAATGACTGCTCTTCCAAAGGTTTTGAGTTCAATTCCTAGCAACCACATGGTGGCTCCTGATCATCTATAATGAAATCTGGTGCCCTCTTCTGGTCTGCTATCACACATGTAGGCAGCAAACTGTATAAAAAAAAATAAATCTTAAAAAAAAAAAAGAAAAAGACCCTGTCCTCTCCAGCTCTTACTATTTCCCACTTCTTACATAAAATTCCATTCACTCTGCCCAACAGTTGACCATCAGGCTCAGCATCTGCTTTGATAGTCTGTAGGGCAGAGGCTTTCAGAGGCCCTCTGTGGTAGGTTCCTAGTTTGTTTCTTGTTTTCTTCTTCTGGCTTTCAGAAGCCCTCTGTAGAAGGTTCCTAGGTTGTTTCCTGTTTTCTTCTTCTGATGTCCATCCTCTTTGCCTTTCAGGATAAGGATTGACCATTTTGGTTAGGGTCCTCTCTCTTGCTTAGTTTCTTTAGATGCACAGATGGACTGCCTCTGACATAAACTGATTGGCATGCTCTTTGATCACCTCCCCCTGAGGGGGGAGCAGCCTTACCAGGCCACAGTAGAGGACAATGCAGCCACTTTTGATGTGAACTGATAGACTAAGATCAGAAAGGAGAGGAGAACCTCCCCTCTCAGTGGACTTGGGGAGTGGCATGCATGCAGAAAGGGAAGGGAGGGTGGGATCGGGAGGGAAGGAGGGAGGGGCTTATGGGGGATACAAAAATGAATAAAGTTTAATTAATAAAATAAAATAAAAAACAAAAAAAAAAAAAAAAAAAAAAGAAAAGAAAAAGAATTGGCTTAGTTCTCAGTTGACAATTTCATAAGTGCAGTCAGGCTAATAAACCTGTGCCAAGGTACGCAGGTGGGTATTCTTGGCACAGTGCCAGTAAACTGGCACAGACCTAGATGCTCAGTGAAACCAAGCCTTCTCCTTTTGGGTTTGGTCCACTTCCTTGTTGAAGCTACCTGTGGTTCAATACAAGAAGTTTGAGGAATTGGGGGATAGCTCAGTTGTTAAGAGGTGGAGAAGAAAGATCATAAATTCAAGGTCATCTTATAGCTGTTTAGTTTCAGGCCAGGCTGGGCTACAGGGAACCCTAACCAAATAATAACAATAGTAATAACAACAATACATTTTGGTTATGAGCATATTTGTCAAATCATTGTTCCAAGCCAGAACTAACCTCAGGTCACCAAGTTTCTTCAGAGAAGAAGCAAGGAGGCAAAGAGGTCCAGCCCAGCAAGATTTTCTGCACACAGACCCCTCTCCAACTGAGCCTTCCCAGCCAACCGTGTAGAAATGTGTGCTCCCACTAGCGACCAGAGGTGCCACAACTTGTAGTGCTGGGAGCATGGGGCAGGCAAAATCACCAAGAAGCACAGCTGTTTGGTCACTGGCCTACTGAGACCATCAAAAACAAACAAAACCATAAAAGAACAACACAAGAAAAGAATGTACCAGGTACAATGTGCACAAAGAGAATGGAAGAACATAACAAAACTCAGAACAGTGGCCTGTCTCTCTATTGGCCATCTATCCTGTTCCATTAGTGGTGGCCTACCACCAAATCAGGCTCCACCCAACTACACCAGAGTTTGGAATGGTGATCGCATTCAGCCAGACCATAGAATGGAACAGCAACATATCTTTTGATCTCTACCAGACCAGAGGCCAAAGCAGCAGCCAATCTCTACCATACCAGAGACCATAGCAGCAGCCAAGGTCTGCCAGACCAGAGGCCAGAGCAGTGGCTAAGCTCTGACAGATCAGAGACCAGAGAACATTTACAGAGGTGCCAAGACTGGGGCTCCAAATACCTTATCCATCCCTTGGTGTCTCCTTGCCACTGTCACTGGAGCCTTTGGGGCATGGCTCAAGCCTCCTGAAATGGGAAAGAGTCAAGTCTAGGGGGAATAGAAGGATTGTGTTTCTTATCCTCAGTCAGTCCCAGTAAAAAAAAAAAAAAAAAAAAAAAAAAAAAAAAAAAAAAAAAAAAAAAAAAACAAACAAACAAACAAAAAAAAAACAGGCAGCTGTCAGCAACAGACAAGACAGTCAAACAAATGACCAAACAGCCACATTCCACTGCTTGTGCAGCAGAAAACACAGGGCCAGACAACAAATCCCACTACTCATACAGCAGAAAAACTGAAAGTAGGACATCAGTAAATCGTAAATCAGTGCTGCAGGAGCTACCTGTGTTGTCCTTATCCAAAGATTCAGAGATCACAGAAAACTGGGTTCTCTTCCACCCTTTACAGTAGGGGCACATTCATCATCTCTGAGATCCAAAGATCACCGATAACTTGATGCTCAACTCTCTTTACATATGCACCCCTTTGAGGGGGGGTCTGGAATGTCTTCCAGGCCCCCTGTGAGCCACAGCTGTCCAGATCATCAGCTCTTACCTTTCTGATCACACAGATTACAGATTTTGCTTCAAGGCCCGAAAACTGAAACTAGAGAAACACAGAGGCAGACTCAGACAAACAGACATGGAGAGAGTGCTCACTTACTGGCTGGTGTTCCCCTTCATGTGCCTGGGGTGCTTGGGAGCCTTGGGGATCTGGTCCAAGCCCCCATTTATTATGCCCAGTTCATAGGGTCCCCAAAGATCACCAGGAGGTGGACCAGATATGCAAGATAGAGAGTATTGGGGGGTAAGCTTGGTCTATCCACCACCACCCACACAGTGGATCATAGAGAAGAGCCCTGAGCAGCTGCATGGTATGGTTGTGATTGAAGTCTGAAGAAGGACCAGAAAGTTCCAGTTTAACATTTACAGGATTGGGTGACATTCAGTAAGGTCAAGCTTTTTGAAAAGTGAGTGGCTAGCTAACATAACTAACATTGAGCGAGGTGTCTATAGGCCTCAGGAATGTTATGGAATGTTCTACTACAAGGTTGGTGGGCTGTGAAGGACAAATGCCCCATCTTGAGATAAGATACCTTCACATTCTTGTAGTTATCTTCAGGCTGTTCCTTGGATAGGGAATCTTATGACCTTGTTTCTGGAATTGGTGACCCATGGCCTAGTTCCTGCTGACCTTGGAGTAGAGTCAGTAGTCTGGTGACCTTTGGGTGACCTTTTTTAGGCCAAGTTCTTAGTGACTTTTGGGGGAGTCAGGTAGGTTCTCTCATTTCTAAAGGATCCATTTGAATTTTGTGGGGGTTGTAAATGATATGTCATGTATCAAAGAGCAGTCCAATATTAAGCTGTGATATAGAAGAGTAGAACTGATGATGTAAAGGATTTCCTATTGCTGAGAAACTAGTGGCACCAGTTAGAATTTAGCTGAGGGAAGACTTCCTATATAACACTCCACAGATAAGTAGTATGCTAACCAGGCCTGTTAGAAATTAGGATCTGGGGATACACACGTTTGCTCACCAGGATTATCTAGAAATGTGGCAGGATGAGGTTTTTTAATTTGTAATTTTCCAATGTATATTTATTAATTCATGAATGTGAATGAAAACAGACCAGATTGGTGGGTGGTCAATTTGGGTCAGGTACCTTGATCCACTGAATATTAAATTTCAAATTAAGGGACTGTCCTATGCCCATATGTACAATCCTCATTGACACAGTTCTGTCAATTCAAATTTGAGACACAGGCAATTGGCTAAAGCTGTTTCTGTCAGGTTACAGGTCTTAGCAGCTAATAATGTACACAGGGGCAAGGTCAAATAGTATCTTATTAATGGCTTTCCCTCTATAAGAGAATTACCTGTGTTTCTCAAAGTCAGTATATGTATGTGTTTTTTGTTTGTTTGTTTGTTTTGTTTTTTTTTTTTTTCAACTAAGAGGTTAAGAGCACTGGCTGCTCTTCCAGAGGTGAAAAGTTCAATTCCCAGCAACCACATGGTGACTCACAACATCTATAATGAGATCTGGTCTTCTTTTCTGGCATGCAAGTATACATGCATGCAGTACACTGTGCACATAATAAATAAATATTTAAAATAGTCAGTTCTTGGTATTATTACATTTTGTTTTGTTGATGCATTATTGCTCTAGTTTTTTATTAGTTAATATTCTCTGATATTCCCCAGTCATTAAGAATTTCTTTCCTTTTCTCTAGTCTTTGATATTTGTTTTTGTTTAAAGCAATGTCTCCTGTAGATAAGCCTTTCACATGTTATGTAGTTTACACTTTATTTGAACACTGAATGCTACCTCTTCTGCCCAGTGCCTAGAACATAGTACTGCAACTCTTTTCAGGTGTACCCTGACTGGTCAGTGTGAAGTAAAGGAGACCAGTGAATGAGTGTCCACTGACCTTCCTGGTTTGTTTGTTTGTTTTTGGAGGTGGGTGATTACAAATAAAGAGGGATCTGTGTAAGAACTGAGTTCACTGACCTACTTTGAAGCTGTAGTTACAACACAAAAAGGGGGAAGATGGCAATGAGTCAGGTAATCAATTTTAGACAGTAAAAGTGAAAACTGTACATTTGGGGGGATTCATATACAGTGAAATCAAGAATGTGGATTAGGAGCTGAGCTTGTTTCTGGAAAGCAAATTTCGATAGTTGAACTATAGATCTGGAGAAACTCGTGTGGTAATTCCTAACAGGAATGTCCCCTCTGTCCCTATTTGAAAATGCACAACCTGAGAAAAAAAAAAGGTTTGAGTAATAATTGGTGTGCCCTAATACATACCTGAAGTACCTGAAGAATATTGGACCATAAGGCCATTTTCAACTTTTAATAATAATTTTTGAGATTATAGTGAAATCATTTCATCCTTCTCTTTTCTCTCTACGCTTACATCTCAAATGCTGGGATGAATCGTTAAGGAGGCTACTTAACAATCAAAGCAGATGTGGCTGTCAGGTTCTCCCAGCATCCCTCAGTCCTCACCTGTTATAAGGTATGGGTGTCATACACAGATCTCTAGCCCAAGAGTTGAGTTGCCCTCCTCCCAGCTGTCCTTCCTATGTATTCTAACCATTTTGGTTACCTGGTCTTTTTCATTTGTCATTTATCCTCCTGGCCCTTTGTTCAGGCTCTCCACTTCCCTCTCTCCTCTCGTCTCACATAGCTCAGGGTCATGTCAACTCTAGACTGTCCCAGATTTCCCTGTGTCTGACTATGTTCTCTTGTCTATCTATAATAAACTTTCTACTCCAACATACGTAGGAACAGCCATATCCTTTTTGTTTTATTTCTCATTTTCATTGAGCTCCCATTACCTACTCCTTTCTTTCAAATTCATGGCCATTTGTTTCCTTATTGGTTGTTACTCTTTGGCTTTGACTAAAGTTAGGCTGAGGACTTCCCAACTATGAGGTAGAGATGAATGCACTCGACACTGAGTCTGTAACATAAATTACCTGTATCTTGGAAAATGAACGTGTGCCCTGGGAGAGTGGAAGATTGTATTTTAAATCATTTCCAAGATGAGGGAGTTGCAGGATATTTGATCCCAGTGTGATTCCTTAGATTGTGAACTGTAAAATTCTCTGCTTTGTTTGGTATGGTTGAGTCCTAACACAAACCTTAATTCTAAGAACATTCTGTTTATTCGAAACAGGTAATTATGGTATGGTTCCTTCAGCCCTGGGACATACCTTTAATTCAAAAGCTCTCTGTGCACAGGATTAAATAATGTTAACCCTAGGTCAAGAGGCAAAGCAAGAAGCCAGCTGACATGGATTAAAGAGTAAGTGGAACTTTCAGCTGAAATGTATTTAAGACAGAGTGTAAAAGTGGAAGGAGTTTTTGCATGGTAGATTTTGGGCTTTTTGTGCTTTGAGCTAGAAAACCTTTGGCCTTGGGTTCCTTTGGCCTATCCCCACCCTGAGCTGTCATCTGAACTGGTGAGCTTTTGGGGCTTTTTACTCTTGGAATTGAGGTGAGTAGGATGGTCAGATGAGTGCTTTCTCTGCCTCTCTGTGCTAGACGGTTTTAAAATAGAATAATTGGGATTTTCATTCTTTTATAACAACACTAGGGTTCTTTGTGCTCATAGGGTTTAGGGCAAAGCTACAATGCCTCTGCTATCAGCATCATTTAATCTTTGATCCACTGGTAGAGGAACTACTATTGTCCTGAGACTCAGCTGTATTGTTCAAGCTAATGAGGGACTCTGGGTAGGCCTAGCAGTCAGGAGCAATAGTGGGAGGTAGTTTATGGGTTTGTTCTGGGATTTTCCTCTGATGTAGCTCTAAAGAGCTGTGAGACCAGAGGCCATGTCATGCTGAGTGTGGGGCCATTGTCCCCAGGCCACGAATAGCAGGCTGCTGAGCTATCACAGCCTGATCTGCTTTGGCCGAGATGGACTGTGGTTCAGACTGTAGTTCAGGCTGTGGTTCTGTTTGTCTCCATGTGGTGATACTGTCAGAGACCCGTGGCCTCTGACCCTTCCTGAGAGTTGATTGTCCAGAGAAGTGAGGATTTTGTGGCCTGGGCAGTAGCAATTTGTGGTGCTTATAATATCAAGCATTGGTTTTGCAGTGGACAGATTGGAAAACTGAAGGTCTCATGTCTAGAAATGATGAATGTTGTATTCCACATACACCTTTGTGTAACAAATTTTACAAATTGTTTTCAAACTGGAAGAAATGAGGTGGTGGTGGTCATCTTTCAGCAATACTTGATTACGTATTTTTAACATTTCAACTTCTACCAGTCACAATGGTGTGGTTTAGGGAAATTCAATTCCAGGGTACAAAAGAAATTTCTGAGATGCAGAATTTTGTCAGGGGTGCCTGGTTTTAAATAAGTGGATAGGTCAGATTCCACATCTTGTGACATAATGCATGCAGCAGGGAACAGATGCTAAATTATTCTCCAATATTTTTTGTGTGTGAGTGGCAGCAAGGGCTGGGCTGTGCCTAAACCCACAAGGGGACATGAGGGACTGTAAGCCACAGCCCAGTTTTATGATCACCTCCATTTTCCAAGAGACTTCCAGAGCAAAAGGACTCTCTGTAAAGGAGGTTAGTAGTAGCTGGGGGAGTCAGAAATATAACAGTTTAGGTGTCATTTTATGTTTGTCTTGTAACAGTTGTGGAATCTGTGTTTAACTAATTAGAAAATCAAAGGTATCTCTGGTCCAGTGCACATTTTTCATACTAGAGTTTCCTTATGTCTTTTCATGTAAACTTGACTATATTTTAGGCTTATGTTTTTGGCTTTTTCTCTCACCCCATCATTCTTTCATAAACACTGTACACATTCTTGATTATTGAAGTTTGTGGTAAGTACAGAAGTCACATCATGCCAAAGATTATGAGATTCATGACAATAGAATCATCTCTTACTTTCCTGTTTTCCTCTGCTTCCTACCAGGTGGCTTTTCTGATATGAGATAGAGATTTTGTATTGTTCTTTAACAGTCACATGAAGACAATTTGCACTTATGTCTGTAGAAGGCAGAAGAGACAACATGAAGGTGAGTGATACCAGTTGGCCAATTTACTCCTTCTCTTTTGACATTTTCTTTTGGTGATCTGTCATTTTCTTCAGAAGTTTCATGTGTCCACTGGTCTCTATATTATTTAGTTGGATGATTTTATTGTCCTGAAAAGATTAAATCAAAATCCTGCCCCATCCCTAATTTGGGGGTGAGGGTTGTACCTTTTTAGGCATGTTATATCTTTTATAGGGCAAAATGTTTTTGTTTTTTGTTGTTGTTGTTGTTGTTTTTAGAAGTAGAAAAGTATAATATCTCAATTAAAGTTAAAAAAATCTTTGTAAGTTTACATATATACCTTAAAGTGTATTTATTTCTAGATAATAAAGGGCATTTACTTTGATTTTCAGCCTGCCTTTTATAAGCAGCTTTTAAATAAAATCACTGTAAATCCTATGTGCCTGCCTCTGCCTCCCAGGTGGTATGTAAAATGCATGTGCCTCCCAAAAGCTGGGATTAAGGCTATGAACCACCAACACCCTGTCATTGTAACTCCTGAATTTAGAAAACAACTAAGTAATAGAGAATTGCTTTTCTCTGCTGGGAATAAATGCACGGTCTATCACCACACTGTTCAAATATGTTATATTCACTCCAAATTATTCCAACTCAAACAAGTTTATACCTTTGAATTTACTTAAAACATTTTAAAACTCTTAACTGTTTTTAATATGAAACAACAAAAGTATCTTTTTTTATTTAAGAAAGAAAAAACTTTAGTCGTTATTAAGTTAGTTTGGACTGAATGCTGAATGACCACACTGCCTGCTGAACAGTTACTTCCACTTATGCAGGAGATCTCAATGATTCAAATCTAATCATTATCAATTTTGCTAGGATCCACCTTTCTTTTCCTGTGAAAACATTCGGTTTTACCAGTGAAGACACAGTTCAGTAGTTTCTCACTGTCTACTCCTTTTAGTTATGTTTACTTCTTTTTGTTCTAGAGTATTTAGGTGTGCTGTTAAGTTGCTCCTAAGAGATCTTTCTGATTATATTTTCTGAATGTACTTAGTTCTATGAACTCTCTTGTAGTCAACACTTCCATTGTGTACTATGTTTTGATATGTTGTGTATTTATTTCATTGACTTCTAGAAAGTCTTTAATTTCTTTCTTTATTTCAGTTTTGACCCATTTTTTATTCAGTAGAGTGTTGTTTAATTTCTATGAGTTTGTAAGCTTTCTATTGTTTTTGTTACTGGTGATGTGCTGCTTTAAACCTTAGTGGTGTGATAGGATGCAGGAGGTTATTGCAAGTTTCTTATATCTTTTGAGACTTCTACTGTTCATCAATTTTGGAGAACAATATATGAGTTGCTGAGAAGAGGGAACAATCTTTTGTGCTTGGGTGGATGTTCTGTAAACATCATTTGGGTATATTTAGTTTTTTTTTTTTAATTTTAGTTAGCTGGAGCATTTCTCTGTTCAGTTTGGTCAGGAAGACCTGTCCATTGGTGAGCTTGATATATTGAAGTCTTCTTCTATCAGTTTATAAGGGCCAGGATGTGATGCAAGCTGCAGAAGGGTTTCTTTTATAACTTGGGTGCTCTTATGTTTAGGGCATAGATGTTAAGTATTGAAATGTTATATTGCTGGATGTTTTTTTTTTTTTTTTTTTAATATGTCATGTCCTTTGCCATCTTTTGATTAGTTGTTTTTGAAGTCTGTTTTGTTAGATATTAAAATTGCTTTACAAGCTTGATACTCTAATTCATTTATTTGGAATATCTTTTCCAACCCTTTACCTTGAGATAATGTCTATCTTGATGTGAAGCTGTGTTTGATGTATTTAGAAGAAGGGTGGATTTTGTTTTATCATCCATTTTTGTGAGCCTGTGTCTTTTTATTGGTGAATTTGGGTCAATGGTATTAAGAGATATCAACAAACAGTGATTGTAAATCCTGGTATTTTGGTGGTGGTGGTGGTGGTTTTAGCACCCTGTGTTGGGCTATATTTATAGATACATATTGTTTAAATTTGACCTTATCATGAAACATCTCTTTTTCTTCATTTGCTGATTGAATATTTCTGGGCATAGTTAGTAATTTGTCTTGGCTTCTGTAGTTTTTTTAGAGTCAGAAGCACTCTGTCTAAGCCATTCAACTTCTAGCATTTTTACTGAGTATACAGGATTAATTCCAATAAATCTGCCTTATTTTTTATTTTATTTTTTTTTTTTTTGGTTTGTCTGATTGGTTGGTTAGTTTGTTTTTTTGTTTGTTTGTTTGTTTGTTTTTTTGTTTTGTTTTCAGTTGCAGGTTTTCGTATTCTTTCTTTGTTCTGCATGTTTTGTATTTTGATTATTCTGTGCTAAGAGGACTTTCTTTTCTGGTCCAGTCTCTTTGGTGTTTTGTATGCTTCTTGGCTTCTTGTACCTCCATAGACATCTTCTTCTTTAGGTTAAGAAATTTTTCTTGTATGATTTTGTTGAAAATATCTTCTGGACCTTTGATCTCATCTTTCTTCTTCTAATCTGATTATCAGCATGTTTTGTATTGTCATAATGTCCCAGAGTTCCTGGATGTTTCCTGAATGTTTGTATGTAGACCAGGCTGGTTTTGAACTTACAGCTCTAACTCCAGTCAAGTGTTGGGCTTAAATCTAGGCCAATATGCCTGGCATCAACATCACCATCATTGGCTGCTGAGCATGGAATAGAGTTTTGGATTTGTTTTCTTTTGTTTTAGCATAGGTTATTGTATTGATCTTCATCAACATCTTGCATTTGAAATTTGGCAGGAGTATATTTAATTTCTTAGGATGCCATTTATTCATGACACTAACACTATCTGAGTTTTCAGAGTCATTGAATAGTAGGTGTGTAACACACTTCTTACCTGTTTTATTTTTTTTTTAAATTTTGTTTGTTTTATTCACATTTAATTTATTTTTAATTTAAATTTTTTTTATTTATTTATTCTCTGACATGAACTCGAGTCTTTGATCATCTCCTCCTGGGTGGTGCAGACTTACAAGGCCACAGAGGAAGATGATGCAGCCAGACTTGATGAGACCTGATAAGCTAGAAGGGAAGGAATTCCTCCCCAATTAGGAGACTAGAGAAAGGGCTTAGGGGCAGAAGAAGGAGGGTGGGTGGGACTGGGAGGAGATGAGAGATGGGGCTATGGCAAGGATAGAAAGTGAACACATTGTAATAAATAAATTAATTAAATTAAAAAATATTTTATCCACTTAACATCCCAATTGTAATCTTCTCCCTGACTCTTCCTGTCTCACCCTCCATTCTTCTTTCCTCCTTATCCCACTTCCTATATCTCAGATACAGGGAACCCTCCTCACCTACCATCTGAACCCAGCCTATCAAGTCTCACTAGGACTTTCTGCATCCTCTTCCTCTGTGGCATAGCAATGCCCCTCCACCAAGGATAAATGATCAAATAGCACATAACAGAGTCCATGTCAAAGCCAGCACCTTCTCCCCTTACTATGGATCAAACATGGAGACTGAGCTTCCTATCAGCTACATCTGAGCAGAGGTCTGGTTCCTCTTCATGAATGGTCTTTTGTGGGTCCATCTGTCCCCATGGGCCCAGATTTGTTGTCCTTGTTGGTCTTCTTATGGAGGTCCTGCCAGCTCTGGGTCTTTCTACATTCTATCCTTCCACTTTCCTATGATTCCCTGTGCTCTACCCAAAGTTTGGCTGTGAATCTTAGCATCTGTTTTGATCCCCTGCTGGGGGCATCTTTTCGGAGGATATGTATGTTAGGCTCTCATCCTCTTCCCTGTCTTTCAGTCACTTCTGGTGTCGATTTTATTTGCACTTTTGAATGAAATTAAGCATCCTCCATAGGGTCCTCCTTTTTATTTGGCTCCTTTAGGTCTATAGATTGTAGTATGTTTATTCTATATTCTGGCCCTTATCCACTTACAAATGAGTAAATACCATGCATGTCTTTCTGGTTTTGGGTTAACTCACTTAGGATGATCATTTCTAGTTTCATCCACTTGCCTGAAAATTTCATGGTTTCCTTTTTTGTTTTTAAATACCTGAGTAGCATTCCATTGTGTAAATGTATCACAATTTCTGTAAAACAATTGTTCAGTTGAGAGACATGTAGTCTGTTTCCTTATTCTGGTTATTTTGATTATAGATGCTATGAACATAGTTGAGCAAATATCTTTGTTAAATGGTGGAGCATCTTTTTGATATATTCCCAGGCATGGTAGAGCTGGGTCTTGAAGTAATACTATTTCTAATTTTCTGAGAAAGCATCAGATTGATTTTTAAAGTGGTTGTATAAGTTTGCACTCCCACCAGCAATGGAGGAGTGTTCCTCTTTCTTCACATTCTCACTAACCTGCTGTCATTTCAGGTTTTTTTCTCAGCCATGATGGGTTTAAGATGGAATGTCATTTGCATTTCTATAATGACTACAGATATTGAGCATTTATTTAATGTTTTCCACCATTTGATATTCCTCTGTGGAGAAATCTCTGTTTAGTTCTGTACCACAGTTTTAAATTGCATTATTTAGTTTGTTGGAGTTTAATTTCTTGAGCTCTTTATAAATATTGTTTTTTAGCTCTCTTCCTGTTGTATGTAGGGTTGGTGGAGATCTTTTGTCAGGCTGTAGGTTGTCATCTTGTTCTACTGACAGAGTTCTTTGCTTCATAAATCTTTTTCTTTCATGAGATCCTATTTGTTAATTCTTGATCTTCGAGCCAGTGTTCTTGGTGTTCTGTTGAGGAAGTTACCTTCTATGCCAATGAGATCAAGGCTCTTTCCCACTTTTTCTTCTAACAGATTTAGTGTATCTGGTTTTATGTCGATGTCTTTGAACAACTTTGACTGTAGTTTGGTGCAGGGTGATAAATATGGATCTATTTTCATTTTTCTATATGTAGACTTGCAGTTAGACCAGCACCATTTGTTCCATTGCATGGTTTTGGCTTCTTTGTCAAAAATCAAGTGGCCATAGGTGTGTGGGTTTATTTATGGATGGGCTTATTTATGGATCTTCACTTCAATTCCCTTGGTTCACTGATTGTTTTTATTCCAGTACCATGCTGTTTTTATTACTATTGATTTATAGTAGAGCTTGAGATCAGGGATGGCAATAACTGCTGAAGACCTGCTATTGTACAGGATTGTTTTATCTATTCTGGCTTTTTTTTTTTTCCATATGAAGCTGAGAATTGTTTATTCAAATTCCTTAAGGAATTATGTTAAATTTTGATGGGAATATCATTGAATCTGTAGATTGTTTTTGGTACGATGGCAATTTTTACTATGTTGATCCTACTGATCCATGAGTATGAGATATATTTCTATCTTCTATCTTCTGGTATCTTTTTCAATTTTTTTCTTCAGAGACTTTAAGTTTTTTTTTTGTTTTTTGTTTTTTGTTTTATAGGTTTTCACTGGCTTGTTGAGGATAACATCAAGATACATTATGTTATTTTTTTCCCCCTGGTTATTGTGAAGGGTGTTATTTTCCTAATTCTTTCTCAGTCTTTTGAGAATTCTTTGTCCTTTGTATACAGGAGTGCTACTGATTTTTTTTTTTTTTTTTAGTTAACTTTATATTCAGCCATTTTGCTCAAGTGTTTTTCAACTGTAGTAGAATTTTTGGGGTAATTTTTTATACTGTCATATCATATGTGAATAGTGATATTTGACTCCTTCCTTATCAAGTTGTGTCCCCTTGATCTCCTTTAGTTGTCTTTTTGCCCTAGATAGGACACCGAGGACTGTATTGAAGAGATTTGGAGAGAGTGTGTAGCCTTGTCTTGTCCCCAAGTTCAGTGGAATTGATTTAACTTACTTTCCATTTAGTTTGATGTTAGCTATAGAATTGCTGTATATTGTCTTTACTATTTTTAGATCTGTGCCTTTGTCCCCAGTCTCTCCAAGACTTTAAACAAGAATAACTGTTGGATATTGTCAAATGCTTTTTTGGCTTCTAAGGAAATCATCTGGTGCTTTTTTTTTTCAATTTGTTTATATGATGGATTAAGATTCCATATAATGAACCATCCCTGCATGCCTGGGATGAAGCCTACTTGGTCATGTTGGATGACATTTTTGGTATGTTCTTGGATTTGGTTTACGGTTAATTTATTGAGTATTTTTGCATCATTGTTCATAAAAGAGATTGGTCTGAAGATCTCTTTCTTTTTTGGGGTCTTTGAGGATTTATCAAGGTGACTGTGGTCTTACAAAAGGAGTTTGGTCATGTTGTATCCATTTCTATTTTGTGGAATAATTTGAAGAATATCAGTTTTCACTCTTCATTGAAGGTCTTGTAGAATTCTGCTCTGAAATCATCTCACACTTGGCTTTTTTTTTTTTTTGGTTGGAAAGATTTTGATGGCTTCTTCTATTTTTTTTTAGGCAGTATAAGACTATTTAATATCTTTACCTAATTTTGAGTCAACTTTGGTAAGTGGAATCTAACAAAAGAATTTTATATTTCATTTAGATTTTTCAAATTTTGTGGCATATAGGCTTTTGACATAAGAGCTAATAGTTCTTTGGATTTTCTCAGTGTCTGTTATCTCTCTCTCTTCCTTTCAGACTTTGTTGATTTGGATAGTGTCTGTCTGCCATTTACTTATTTGGCTAAGAGTTTGTCTATATATTTGATTTTCTCAAAGAACTAGCTCTTGGTTTCGTTGATTATTTGAATTATTCTTTGTTTCTAATTTATTGATTTAAGCCCTGACTTTGGTTATTCCTAGTGGTCTACTCCTGTTGGGTGTGTTTGCTTCTTTTTTTTCTAGGGCTTTCAGGTGTGCCATTAAGTTGCTTGTATGGGATGTCTCCAATAGCTTATGAAGGCCTTTAGTGCTATTAAAAGTCCTCTTAGGACTGCTTTCATTGCATCCCATGAGTTTGGGTATGATGTGCATTCATTTTCATTGAACTGTAGGAAGTTCTTTCTTTATTTCTCCCCTGACCTAGATTTCATTGAGTAGGGAGTTGTTCAGTTCCCAAGTGTGTGTAGGCTTTTTATTATTTCTGTTATTGTTGAGGTCCATCTTTAGTCTATCATGATCTGATAGGATACAAGACATTATTTCAATCTTGTTGTATCTTTTGAGGCCTGGTTTGTGACCTATTGTATGGTCAGTATTGGAGAAGGGTCCGTGAGGTGCTGAAAGAAGATACATTATTTTCTGTTTGGGTTAAAAAATTCTCTAGATATATATTAGGTCCATTTGATTCATGACATCCATTAGTGTCATTATCTCTCAGTTTAAGTTTTGTTCCATTGCTCTGTTCCTTGATGATAGTGACATATTGACATCTCCCACTATTAATGAATGGTGATTGATATATTCTTTAAGCTTTATTAACATTTCTTTTACAAATGTGAGTGTCCTTGTATTTAAGGCATTGATGCTCAGAATACAGATGCCATCTTGGTGGAAATTTCCTTTAATGAGTATGAAGTATCCTTCCTCATTTCTATTTATGTATTTATGTATTTATTTATTTATTTATTTAGTATTTTTTAATTTAGGAGCAATAACTGATATCAGTCAATATTTTCAAAGTTTGAACATATGTGTAACAGCATAGTTTTTTAAAAAATCTTTCAACATTTTACTGTTTTCTTTTTTCTTATTTAATTTTTATTAATAACAGTTTATTCAATTTATATCCCCCTGTACCTTCATCCTTCCTCCCCTCCCAATCCGACCCTAGGTCAGCTCAGAATTCTACCAGACCTTCAAAGAAGTGCTAATACCAATTCTCCTCAAACTATTCCACAAAATAGAAACAGAAGGAACATTACCAAACTCATTCTATGAAGCGACAGTTACCTTGATACCCAAACCACACAAAGACCCAACAAAAAAAGAGAACTTTAGACCTATCTCTCTTATGAATATTGATGCAAAAATACTCAATAAAATACTTGCAAACCGAATCCAAGAACACATCAAAGATATCATCCATCATGACCAAGTAGGCTTCATCCCAGGCATGCAAGGGTGGTTCAACATACGGAAATCCATCAATGTAATCCACCACATAAACAAACTGAAGGAGAAAAACCACATGATCATCTCCTTGGATGCCGAAAAAGCATTTGACAAAGTCCAACACCCATTCATGTTTAAAGTATTTGAGAGATCAGGGATACAAGGAACATACTTAAACATAGTAAAGGCAATATACAGCAAGCCTACAGCCAACATCAAACTCAATGGAGAGAAACTTAAATCAATCCCACTGAAATCAGGGACAAGACAAGGCTGCCCACTCTCTCCATATCTCTTCAACATAGTACTTGAAGTCTTAGCCAGAGCAATAAGACAACTAAAGGAGATCAAGGGGATACAGATCGGAAAGGAAGAGGTCAAAGTGTCACTATTCGCAGATGATATGATAGTATACATAAGTGACCCCAAAAATTCAACCAGAGAACTCCTTCAGCTGATAAACACCTTCAGCAAAGTGGCTGGATACAAAGTCAACTCAAAAAAATCAGAAGCCCTCCTGTATACCAAAGACAAAAGGGCCGAGAAAGAAATTAGGGAAACAACACCCTTCACAATAGCCACTAATAACATAAAGTACCTTGGGGTGACACTAACCAAGCAAGTGAAAGACCTGTTTGAGAAAAACTTCAAGTCTCTGAAGAAAGAAATTGAAGAAGATCTCAGAAGATGGAAAGATCTCCGTGCTCATGGATTGGTAGGATTAACATTGTGAAAATGGCCATCCTGCCAAAAAGCAATCTACAGATTTAATGAAATTCCCATCAAAATACCAACTCAATTCTTTTCAGACCTTGAAAAAAGATTCTCAGCTTCATATGGAGAAACAAAAACCTAGAATCTCCAAAACAACCCTATACAACAACAGATCATCTGAGGTATCTCCATTCCCGATCTCATGCTGTACTACAGAGCAATAGTAATAAAAACTGCATGGTATTGGCATCAAAACAGAAAGGAGGATCAATGGAACCGAATTGAAGACCCAGAAATAAATGCACGTACCTATGAATACTCAATTTTTGACAAAGCAGCCAAAACCACTCAATGGAAAAAAGATAGCATCTTCAACAGATGGTGCTGGTCTAATTGGATGTCTACATGCAGAAAAATGAAAATAGATCCACATCTATCACCCTGCACAAAACTAAAGTCCAAGTGGATCAAAGACCTAAACATAAAACCAGATACGCTAAATCTGTTAGAAGAAAAAAGTAGGGAACAGCCTAGAACTCATTGGCACAGGAGACAACTTCCTGAACAGAACTCCAACAGCACAGGCTTTAAGAGCAACAATCAATAAATGGGACCTCATGAAACTGAAAAGCTTCTGTAAAGCAAAGGACACCGTCATCAAAACAAAACGACTGCCTACAGATTGGGAAAGAATCTTCACCAACCCTCTATCTGACAGAGGGCTAATATCCAGTATATATAAAGAACTAAAGAAGCTGAAAAGCAGCAAAACAAGTAAACAAATTAAAAAATGGGGAACGGAGCTAAACAGAGAATTCTCTGTAGAGGAATATAGAATGGCAGAGAAACACTTAAAGAAATGCTCAACGTCATTAGCCATTAGGAAATGCAAATCAAAACGACCCTAAGATTTCACCTTACACCCATCAGAATGGCCAAGATGAAAAACACAAATGACAACACATGTTGAGAGGTTGTGGAGAAAGGGGAACCCTCCTCCATTGCTGGTGGGAATGTAATCTGGTACAACCACTTTGGAAGTCAATCTGGCGCTTTCTCAGACAATTAGGAATAGCGCTTCCTCAAGATCCAGCTATACCACTGCTAGGCATATACCCAAAGTTTGCTCAAGTACACAATAAGGACATTTGCTCAACCATGTTTGTAGCAGCTTTATTTGTAATAGCCAGAACCTGAAACAACCCAGATGTCCATCAACGGAGGAATGGATACAGAAATTGTGGTATTTCTACACAATGGAATACTACTCAGCAATCAAAAAGGAGGAAATCATGAAATTTGCAGGCAAATGGTGGGATCTAGAAAAGATCATTCTGAGTGAAGTATCCCAGAAGGAGAAAGACAAACATGGAATATACTCGCTTATATAGACCTAAAAGATAGGATAAACATAATGAAATCTAAAGAAGATAATCAAGAAAGCAGACATGGGGTATGATGATCTATCCTCATTTAGAAAGACAAATGGGATGTGCATTGAACGATGGCGGAGTCTACCGCAGAAAGCATCTGAAAGACTCTACCTAGCAGTGCTCCAAAATAGATACTAAGACTCACAACCAAACCTTCGCAAAGTGCAGGGAATCATATGAAAGAAGGGGAGTTTGATGTGGAGAGGATAGGAACCCACAAGGACCAAACGATCTGGGCACAGGGTCCTTTCTGAGATGGACACTCAACCAAAGTCCATGAGAGGATAAAATCTAGAACCTCTGCTCAGATGTGACCCGCGATAGCTCAGTAATCAATTGGTTTCCCACAGTAAGGGGAACAAGGACTATTTCTAACATGAACTCAATGACTGGCTCTTTGACCTCCCCACCTCCCAAGGGAGGAGCAGTACTGTTAGGCCACAGAGGAGGACTTTGCAGCCAGTCCGGAAAATACCTGACAAAAGCGAGTCATATGAAAGGGGAGGAGATCCTCCCCTATTAGTGGACTTGGAAAGGGACAGGGAGGAGATGAGGGAGGGAGGGTGGGATTGGGGAGGGAATGAGGGATACAGCTGGGATACAGAATTGACAAAATGTAACTAATGAGAAAAATAAAATTATGGAAAAAAAAATTTAAAAGAAAACAATAAAATTTTGAAAGATTCAAAAAAAACTATGCTGTTACACATATTTTCAAACTTTGAAATATTGAGATATCAATTATTGCTCCTAAATAAAAAATAAATAAGAAAGAAATGAGGAAGGATACTTCATACTCATCAAAGGAAAATTCCACCAAGATCGCATCTGTATTCTGAACAATGCTCCAAATAAAAGGACAACCACATTTGTAAAATAAACATTAATAAAGCTTAAAGAACATATAAATTACCATACATTAATAGTTGGAGAGGTCAACATATCACTATCATCAAGGGACAGAGCAATGGAAAAGAACTTAAACTGAGAGATAATGACCCTAATGGATGTCATGAACCAAATGGACCTAACAGATACCTAGAGAATTTTTTAACCCAAACAGAAAAGAATATATCTTCTTTCAGCACCTCACAGACCCTTCTGCAAAACTGACCATACAGTAGGTCACAAACCAGATACAACAAGATTGAAATAATATCTTGTATCCTATCAGACCATGATAGACGAAAGACAAACCTCAAAAATAACAGAAATAATAAAAAGCCTACACACATGTGGGAACTGAACAACTCCCTACTCAATGAAATCTAGGTCAGGGAAGAAATAAAGAAAGAACTTCCTACAATTCAATGAAAATGAAGGTACATCATACCCAAACTCATGGAATGCAATGAAAGCAGTCCTAAGAGGACTTTTAATAGCAGTAAAGGCCTTAATAAGCTATTGAACACATCCCATACAAGCAACTTAATGGCACACTTGAAAGCCCTACAAAAAAAGCAGACACACCCAACAGGAGTAGACCACTAGGAATAACCAAAGTCAGGGCTGAAATCAATAAATTAGAAACAAAGAGAATAACTCAAAGAATCAATGAAACCAAGGGCTAGTTCTTTGAGAAAATCGAATATATAGACAAACTCTTAGCCAAACTAAGTAAAAGGCAGAAAGACACTATCCAAATCAACAAAGTCTGAAAGGAAAAGGGAGAGATAACAGACACTGAGAAAATCCAAAGAACCATAAGCTCTTATGTCAAAAGCCTATATGCCACAAAATTTGAAAAATCTAAATGAAATATACAATTCTCTTGTTAGATTAGACTTACCAGAGTTGAATCAAAATCAGGTAAACATATTATATAGTCTTATATGGCCTAAATAAATAGAAGCAGCCAAAATCCTTCCACCACCACCACCACCAACAACAACAAAAAAAGCCAAGGACAAGATGATTTCAGAACAGAATTCTGTAAGACCTTCAATGAAGAGTGAAAACCGATATTCTTCAAATTATTCCACAAAATAGAAATGGATGCAACATGACCAAATTCCTTTTGTAAGACCACAGTCACCTTGTTAAATCCTCAAAGACCCAAAAAGAAAGAGAACTTCAGACCAATCTCTTTTATGAACAATGATGCAAAAATACTCAATAAATTAATGATAAACCAAATCCAAGAACATACCAAAAATATCATCCAACATGACCAAGTAGGCTTCATCCCAGGCATGCAAGAATGGTTCAATATATGGAATTTTGACCCATCATATAAATAAATTTAAAAAAAGCACAGGATCATTTCCTTATAAGCCAAAAAAGCATTTGATAATATCCAACAGTTATTCTTGTTTAAAGTCTTGGAGAGACTGGGGACAAAGGCACAGATATAAAAATAGTAAAGACAATGTACAGCAATCTTATAGCTAACATCAAACTAAATGGAAAGAAAGTTAAATCAATTCCACTGAACTCGGGGACAAGACAAGGCCACACATTCTCTCCAAATCTATTCAATACAGTACTCAAAGTCCTATCTAGGGCAATAAGACAATTAAAGGAGATCAAGGGGATACAAATTGATAAGGAAGAAGTCAAAGTATGGCTCTTAACAGATGATTTGACAGGTAACGAAAGTGACCCCAAAAATTCTTGCATGTATGTTTATGCATCAGATCCTCTGGAACTGGAGTTAGACAGTTGTGAACTGCTGGGAATTGAACCTAGGTCTTCTGGAAGAGTAACCGGTGCTCTTAACTGCTGAGCCATCTCTCCAGCCCGACCCCAAAAATTCTACTGTACGGAACTCCTACAGTTGAAAGTGGTTGGATGAAAAGTTAACTCAAAAAAAAAAAAATCAGTTGCACACCTGTATGCAAAAGACAAATAGACTGAGAAAGAATTAGGAAAACAACACCCTTCACAATAGGCAGGAAAATAAAACTGACGTATCTTGGTGTTATCCTCAGCAAGCCAGTGAAGATAGAAATATCTCTCATGCTCATGGATCAGTAGGATCAACATAGTCAAAATTGCCATCTTACCAAAAAAACAATCTACAGATTCAATGATAATTCCCATCAAAATATCAACACAATTCCCCCTGGACATTGAAAAAACAGTTCTCAGCTTTATATGGAAAAATAAAAAACCCAGAATAGCTAAAATAATCCTGTACAATAGCAGATCTTAAGGAGGTATCACCACCCCTGCTCTCAAGCTCTACTATAAATCAGTAGTAATAAAAACTGCATGGTACTAGAATAAAAACAGACTGGTGGATAAATGGAATTAAAGTGAAGGCCCATAAAAAAACCCACACACCGATGGACATTTGATTTTTTTCAAAGAATCCAAAACCATGCAATGGAAAAAGGACAACATCTTCACCAAATGGTTCTGGTCTAACTGGAAGTCCACATGTGGAAAAATAAAAATAGATCCATATTTATCACCCTGCAGTAAACTAAAGTTCAAGTTGATCAAAGACTTACAACATAAAACCAGATACGTTAAATCTGTTAGAAGAAAAAGTGGGAAAGAGCCTTGATCTCATTGGCATAGAAGATAACTCCCTAAACAGAATACCAAGGGCACTGGCTCTAAAATCAACAATTTATAAATAGGATCTCATGATTGAAAAGATTCTATCAAGCAAAGAACTTTGTGAATAGAACAAAATAACAGCCTACAGCCTGAGAAAGACCTTCACCAACCCTACAAACAGAGAGATCTATAAAGAGCTCTATAAATAAAGAACAAAATTATAAAGAGCTCTATAAATTAAACTCCAACAAACCAAATAATGCACTCTCAAACTGGGGTACAGAACTAAACAGAATTCTCCACAGAGGAATATCAAACAGTGGAAAATACTTAAATTCACAATATCCATAGTCATCATGGAAATGCAAATCAAAACTACTCTGACATTCCATTTTAAACTCATCATGGCTAAGACCAAACCTGAAGTGACAGCACGTGCTAGTTAGAATGTGAAGAAAGAGAAACACTCCTCCATTGCTGGTGGGAGTGCAAACTTATACAACCACTTTAGGAATCAATCTGATGCTTTCTCAGACAATTGGAAATAGTGTTACATCAAGACCCAGCTATACAATTCCTGGGCATATAACAAAAAGATCCTCCACCATTTAACAAAGATATTTACTCAACTATGTTCATAGCATATATATTCATAATAGCCAGAATTGGGAAACAACCTACATGTCTCTCAACTGAACAATGGTTACAGAAATTTTGGTACGTTTACACAATGCAAAGCTACTCAGGTATTTAAAAATAGGAAATCATGAAATTTTCAGGCAAGTGGATAGAACTACAAATGATCATCCTAAGTGAGGTAACACAGAAGCAGAACGACATGCATGGTATATATTCATTTGTAAGTGGATAATAGCCATAATACAGGAAAAACATACTACAATCCACTGGCCTAAAGGAGCTACATAAAAAGAGGACCCTATGTAGGATGGTCAATTCTTATTCAAAAGGGCAAATAGAATTGACATCAGAAGTGACTGAGGAGAGGGAACAGGATGAGAGCCTAACATACATGTCCTCTGAAAGACTCTACCCAGCAGGGGATCAAAGCAGATGCTAAGACTCACAGCCAAACTTTGAGCAGAGCACAGGGGGTCATAGGAAAGTCTTGGGGGATAGAAAGACCCATAGCTGACAGGACCTCCATAAGAAGACCAACAAGGACAACAAATCTGGGGCTATTGGGACTTGCAGAGATTGATGGACCCACCAAAGACCATTCATGAAGAGGAACCAGACCTCTGCTCAGATGTAGCTGATAGGCAGCTCAGTCTCCATGTTCGATCCATAGTAAGGGGAGAAGGTGCTGGCTTTGACAAGGACTCTGTTGTCTGCTATTTGATCATTTCCCCTT
Source organism: Meriones psammophilus (assembly GCA_036365155.1). Lineage (NCBI taxonomy): Eukaryota > Metazoa > Chordata > Mammalia > Rodentia > Muridae > Meriones > Meriones psammophilus. Next base: position 73,123 of record JAEOAE010001403.1, read on the forward strand.
GGTGGAGGGGGCATTGCTACGCCACAGAGGAAGAGGATGCAGGCAGTCCTAGTGAGACTTGATAGGCTGGGTTCAGATGGTAGGAGAGGAGGGCTCCCTGTATCTGAGATATAGGAAATGGAATAAAGGGGAAAGAAGAATGGAGGGTGAGACTAGGAAAAGACAAGGGAGAGGATTACAATTGGGATGTTAGATGAATAAATCATTTTTTAATTTTATTTATTTATTTATTACAATGTGTTCACTTTGTGTCCTTGCCATAGCCCCCTTCCTCATCTCCACCCAGTCCCACCCACCTTCCTTCTTCTGCCCCTAAGCCCTTTCTCTAGTCTCCTAATTGAGGAGGAATTCCTTCCCTTCTAGCTTATCAGGTCTCATCAAGGATGGCTGCATCATCTTCCTCTGTGGCATTGCAAGACTGCAACACTCAGGAGGAGGTAATCAAAGACTCGAGTTCATGTCAGAGAATGAATTTTAAAAAAAAGCAAATTTAAATTAAAATAAATTAAATGTGAATAAAACAAATAAAATAAAAAAAACAAATACAACAGGTAAGGAGAGCGTCACAAACCCACAATTCAATGACTCAGAAAGGTCAGATAGTGTTAGTGTCATCATTAAATGCCATCCTAAGAAATTAAATATACTCCCTGTCAAACTTCAAATGCAAGATGTTGATGAAGATCAACACAATAACCTATGCTTACATATACAAAACAAAACAAAATAAATACCTAAAACTCTATATTCCATGCTCAGCACCCAATGATGGTGATGTTGATGCCAGGTATGTTGGCCTACATTTAAGCCCAACACTCGACTGGAGTTAGAGCTGTAAGTTCAAAACCAGCCTGGTCTACATACAAACTTTCAGGAAACATCCAGGAACTCTGGGACATTATAACACCACAAAACATGCTGATAATCAGATTAGAAGAAGAAGGATGAGATCAAAGGTCCAGAAGACATTTTCAACAAAGTCGTACAAAAAAATTTCTTAACCTAAAGAAGAAGATGTCTATCAAGGCACAAGAAGCATACAAAATACCAAATACACTGGACCAGAAAAGAAAGTCCTCTTAACAGAGAATAATCAAAATGCTAAATATACAGAACAAAGAAAGAATATGAAAAGCTGCAAATGAAAACAAACAAACAAACCAAACTAACCAACCAATCCGACAAACCAAAACAAACAAAAACCAACCAAAAAACAAAAAAGGCAGATCTATTGAATTAATCCTGTATTCTCAGTAAAAATGCTAGAAGTTGAAGGGCTTAGACAGAGTGCTTCTGATTCTAAAAACTACAGAAGCCAACACAAATTACTAACTATGCCCAGAAACTTTCAATCACCAAATGGGGAAAATAAGATGTTCCATAAAAGGTCAATTTTAAATAATATGTAACTATAAGTAGATCCCCACTCAAGGTGCTAAAACCACCACCACCACCAAAATAACAATCACTGTTCAATGATATCTCTTAATAACTTTGACCCAAATTCACCAATAAAAAAACACAGACTCAAAAAATGGATGATAAAATAGAATCCACCCTTCTTCTAAATACAAAAAACACAGCTTCACATCAAGATAGACATTATCTCAAGGTAAAGATTTGGAAAAAGATATTCTAAATAAGTGGACTGGGAGTATCAAGCTTGTATAGCAATTTTAATATCCAATGAAAAAGCTTTCAAAAACCTATTCAAAAGATGGCAAAGGACATGATGTATTCAAAAAATCTAGCAATATAACATTTCAATACTTAACATCTACGACCCCAACCTAACAGCACCCAAATTATAAAAGAAACCCTTCTGCAGCTTGCATCACATCCTAGCCCTCATAAACTGATAGGGAAAGACTTCAATATATCACTCTCACCAATGGACATGTCCTCCTGACCAAACTGAACAGAGAAATGCTCCAGCTAATATCAAAAATCTAAATATACACAGATGATATTTACAAAACATCCACCCAAGCACAAAAAGATTGTTCCTCTTATCAGCAAATCATATATTGCTCTCCAAAATTGATGATATATTTGAACAGTGGAAGTCTCAAAAGATAGAAGAAACTTGAAATAACCTCCTACATCCTATCAGACCACTAAGGTTTAAAGCAGTACATCACCAATAACAAAAACAATAGAAAGCTTACAACCTCATAGAAATTGAACAACTCTCTACTGAATAAAACAATTGATCAAAACTGTAATAAAGAAAGAAATTAAAGAATTTCTAGAAGTCAATGAAATGAATACACAACATATCAAAACTCATAGTACACAATGGAAGTGTTGACCAGAATACAGTTCATAGCACTAAGTACATTCAGGAAAATAATCAGAAAGATCTCTTAGTAGCAAATTAACAGCACACCTAAGTACTTTAGAACAAAAAAGAAGTAAACATAAATAAAGGAGTATACAGTGAGAAACTACTGAACTGTGTCTTCACTGGTAAAATCAAATGTTTCCACAGGAAAAGAATGGTGGATCCTATAAAAATTGATAATGATCAGATTTGAATAATAGAGATCTCCTGAATAAGTAGAGGTAACTGTTCATCAGACAGTGTGGTCATTCAGTCCAAACTAACTTAATAAAGACTAAAGTTTTCTTCTTAAATAAAAGAAAGATACATTTGTTGTTTCATATTAAAAACATTTAAGAGGTTTAAAATGTTTTAAGTAAATTCAAAAGTGTAAACTTGTTTGAGTTGGAATAATTTGGAGTGAATATAACATATTTGAACAGTGTGGTGATAGACCACGCATTTAATCCCAGCAGAGACAAGCAGTTCTCTATTAATTAGTTGTTTTCTAAATTCAGGAGTTATAATGACAGGGTGTTGGTGGTTCATAGTCCTAATCACAGCATTTCAGAGGCACATGCCTTTTACATACCACCTGGGAGGCAGAGGCAGGCAAATAGGATTTACAGTGATTTCATTTAAAATCTGCTTGTAAAAGGCAGGCTGAAAATCAAAGTGAATGCCCTTTATTATCTAGAAATAAATACACTTTAAGGTATATTTGTAAACTTTCAAAGATTTTTTAACTTTAATTGAGATACTATACTTTTTCTATTTCCAAAAAACCATTTTGCCCTATAAAAGATATAACATGCCTACAACTGTACAACCTCACCCCTGATTTAGGGATGGGGCTGGGTTTTGATTTAATCATTTCAGGACAATAAAATCATCCAACTAAGAATATGTAGCCCACTGGACACACGAAATTTATGAAGAAAATGACAGATCACCAAAAGAAAATGTTGAAAGAGAAGGAGTAAACTGTCCAACTGGTATCACTCACCTTCATGTTATCTCTTCTGTCTTCTACAGACATAAGTGCAAAATGTCTTTATGTGATTGCTAAAGAACAATCCAAAATCTCTATTTCATATCAGAAAAGCCACCTGGTAAGAAACAGAGGAAAGTAGAAAAATAAGGGATGATTCTATTGTCACGAATTTCATAATCTTCTGGCATGATGTGACTTCTGTACTTACCACAAATTTCAATAATCAAGAATGTGTACAATGTTTGTGAAAGAATGAGGGGGTGGGAGAAAAAGCCAAAAACATAAGCCTGAAATAGAGTCAAGTTTACATGAATAGACATAAGGAAAATATAGCATAAAAATGTGCACTGGACCAGAGATTCCTTTTATTTCTAATTAATACAAATTAAATAAGCACAGATTTCACAACTGCTACAAGACAAACACAAAGGGATACCTGAACTGTTATATTTCTGACCCTCCAGCTACTACTAACCTCCGTTAGAGAGTCCTTTTGCTCTGGAAGTCTCTTGGAAAATGGAGGTGATCATAAAGCTGGGCTATGGCTTGCAGTCCCTCATGTCCCCTTGTGGGTTCAGGCACAGCCCAGCCCTTGCCAACACTCACACACAAAACAATGTTGGAGAATATTTTAATATTTTTCCTGATGCATGGATTATGCCACAAGTTGTAGAATCTGCCCTATCCACTTACCTACAACCAGGCACACATGACAAAATTCTGCATCTAAGAAATTCATTTTGTACCCTGGAATTGAATTTCTCTAAAGCATGCCATTGTGCCTGGTGGTAGATGCAAGGTAAAAAAAAAATCAAAAACAAATAATTATTGCTGAAGGATGATCATCACCAACTTCTTTTTTTCCAGTTTCAAAACTATTTGTAAAATTTGTTACACAAAACCATGTGTGGAATACAACATTCATTATTTCTAGAAATGAGACCTTCAGTTTTCCAATCTGTCCACTGCAAAACCAATGCCTGAGTGTGCACACTAGATAGTGATATTATAAGCACCACAACTTTCTACTGCCCAGGCTGCAAAGTCCCCACTTCTCTGGACGATCAACACTCAGAAAGGGTCGGAGGCCAAGGGTCTCTGCTGAGATCACCACATGGAGACCAACAGAACCACAGCCTGAACCACAGGATGAACCACAGTCCATATTGTTCAAAGCAGATCAGGCTGTAATAGCTCTGCAGCCTGCTCTTCCTGGCCTGGGGACAATGACCCCACACTCAGCATGACATGGCCTCTGGTCACACTCACAGCTCTTTAGAGCTACATCAAAGGAAAATCCCAGAAAAAAACTCATAAACTACCTCCCACTGTTGCTCCTGACTGCTAGGCCTACCCAGAGTTTCCAATTAGCTTGAGCAATACAGCTGAATCTCAGGAGAGTAGTAGCTCCTCTACCAGTGGATCAAAGATCAAATGATGCAGATAGCAGAGGCATTCTAACTTTGCCCTAACCCCTCTGGGCACAGTTAGGGCAACACTAGCTAATAGCCTAGTGTTGTTATAAAAGAATGAAAACCCCAATTATTCGATTTTAAAACCTGCTAGCACAGGGAGGCAGAGAAAGCACCATCTGACCCTGGTACTCACCTCACCTCCAAGAGGAAAAAGCCCCAAAATCTCACCAGTTCAGATGACAGCTTATGGGGGGATAGACCAAAGGAAGCCAAGGCCAAAGGCTTTCTAGCTCAAAGCTCCAAAAGCTACCAAGCTAAACCTCCTTTCACTTTTACACTCTGTCTTAAATACATTTCAGCTGAAAGTTCCTCTTACTCTTTAATCCCTGTCAGCTGGTTTCTTGCTTTGCTTCTTGACCTAGGGTTAACATTAGTAATTCCTGTGCACAGGGAGCTTTTGAATTAAAGGTATGTTCTAGGGCTGATGGAAAACCACCAGAATCACCTGTTTACAATAAACAGAAAGTTCTTGGAATTAGGGTTTGTGTTAGGGCACCCCTGACAAAATTCTGCATCTCAGAAATTCCTTTTGTACCCAGGAACTGAATTTCCCAAAATCACGCCAAAGTGACTGGTGGTAGTTAAAAGGTTAAAAAAAAATTAATCAAGTATTGCTGAAAGATGATCACCACCACCTCTTTTCTTCCAGTTTCAAAATGATTTGTAAAATTTGTTACACAAAGTTGTATGTGGAATACAACAATCATCATTTCTAGAAATGAGACCTTCAGTTTTACAAACTGTCCCCTGCAAAACCAATGCCTATGTGTGCACACTAGATACTGATATTATAAGCACCACAACTTTCTACTGCCCAGGCCGCAAAATCCTCACTTCTCTGGACAATCAACACTCAGGACGGGTTGGAGGCCAAGGGTCTCTGCTAGTATCACCACATGGAGACCAACAGAACCAGAGCCTGAACCAAAGTCTGAACAACAGTCCATCTCATAAAAAAAAATGAAGCTGGCCTGAAGACAATGGCCCCACACTCAGCATGACATGGCCTCTGGTCTCTCTCACAGCTCTTTAGAGCTACATCAGAGGAAATCCCCAGAACAAACCCATAAACTAATTCCCACTGTTGCTCCTGACTGCTAGGCCTGCCCAGAATCAATCGTTAGCTTGAACAATGGAGCTGAGTCTCAGGACAGTAGTAGTTCCTCTACCAGTGGATCAAAGATCAAATAATGCAGATAGCAGGGCATTCTAGCTTTTCCCTAACCCCCATGGGCACACAGAACCCTAGTGTTGTTATAAAAGAATGAAAATCCCAATTATTCTATTTTAAAACCTGCTAGCACAGAGAGGCAAAGAAAGCACCCATGTGACCCTGCTACTCACCTCACCTCCAAGAGGAAAAAGCCCCAAAAGCTCACCAGTTCAGATGACAACTCAGCGGGGATAGACCAAAGGAACCCAAGGCCAAAGGCTTTCTAGCTCACAACTCAAAAAGCCCAAAAATCTACCAAGCTAAAACTCCTTCCACTTTTACACTTTGTCTTAAATACATTTCAGCTGAAAGTTACACTCACTCTTTAATCCCTGTCAGCTGGTTTGTTGCTTTGCCTCTTGACCTAGGGTTAACATTATTTAATCCTGTGCACAGAGAGATTTTGAATTAAAGGTATGTTCTAAGGATGAGGGAACCATAATCACCTGTTTACAATAAACAGAACGTTCTTGGAATTAAGGCTTGTGTTAGGGCTCACCCATACCAAACAAAGCACAAGTTTTTACAGTTCACAATCTAAGGTATCAAACTGGGATCAAATATCCTGCAACACCCTCATCTTGGAAATGTTTTAAAATACAATCTTCTACTTTCCCAGGGTACCTGCTCATCTTCCAAGATACAGGTCATTTATGTTGCACATTCCATTACACACTCAGTGTCCAGTGCAGTCATCTCTGACCTCATAGTTGGGAAGTCCTTCAGCCAAAATTCAGTGAAAGCCAAACAGTAACAACCATTAAAGAAACAAATGGCCATGAATTTGAAAGCAAGGAGTAGTTAATGGAAGCTCAATGAAAATGAGAAATAAAACAAAAAAGATATGGCTGTACCTCAGAATGTTGGAGTAGAAAGTTTATTATAGACAGACAAGAGAACATAGTCAGACACAGGGACATCTGGGAGAGTCTAGAGTTGACATGAGCTATGTAAGAAGAGAGGAGAGAGGGAAGTGGAGAACCAGAACAAAGAGCCAGGAGGATAAATGATAAATGAAAAAGACCAGGTAACCAAAATGGTTAGAATATGTAAGGAAGGACAGCTGGGAGGAGGGCAGCTCAGCTCCTGGGCTAGAGATCTGTGTTTGACACCAATACCTTGTTACAGGTAAGGACTGAGGGATACTGGGAGAACCTGACAGCCACATCTGCTTTGATTGTTAAGTAGCCACCTTAACCATTCAACCCAGCATTTGAGACGTAAGAGTAGAGAGGAATAAGAAGATTGAAACGATTTCATTATAATCTCAAAAATTATTTTTAAAAGTTGAAAAAATGGCTTTATGGTCCAATATTCTTCAGGGAATTCAAGTATATATTAGAGCACACAAAGTATTATTCACACCTTTTCTCTTTGTGCATTTTCAAATGAGGGAGGGAAAAAGCATTCCTGTTAGGCACTACCACCCCACTTTGTCCAGATCTTCTGTGTGTATGAACTAGTGTAACTGTACAAATTTGCTTTCCGGAAACAAGTTCAGCAATTAATCCATATTCTTGATTTCTTTTTGTATGACTCCCAGCCCTAAGTGTACAATTTTCACTTTTACTGACGATCTAAAATTGATTACCATTATCATTGCCATCTTCCCTCCTCCTCCCTCCCTTTCTGTGTTGTGACAACACCAGCTTCAAAGTAGGTCATGAACTCAGTTCTTACACAGGTTCCCTCTTTATTTGTAATCACCCACCTCCAAGCAAACAAGCAAACAAACAAACAAAACCCAGAGAGGTCAGTGGACACTCATTAACTGATCTCATTACTTCACACTGACCAGTCAGGGCCCACCTGAAAAAGAGTTGAAGGATTATGTTCTAGGCACTGGGTAGTAGAAGTAGCATTCAGTGTTTAAATAAAGTATAAACTACATAACATGTGAATGACTGATGTATAGAACACAATGCTTCAAACAAAAACAAAAATCAAAGTACTAGTGAAAAAGGAATGAAATTCTTAATGACTGGGGATTATCAGATAATATTAACTAATAAGAGAGTAGAGCAGTGATGCATCAACAAAAAAAATTAATAATACCAACAACTGACTTTTCTAAATATTTATTTATTTATTATTATATATACAATGTTCTGCATGCATGCACACCTGTACACCAAAAGAGGGCACCATATCTCATTATAGATGGTTGTGAGCCACCATGTGCTTGGTGGGTATTGAACTCATGACTTTTTTTTTTTTTTTTTTTTTTCAATGCAGTTTATTCAGGAACCTTGAACAATCCTCGGACCCTGGGGAAAGCCAGGCCACAGCTTAAATAGCCTCTGGGTAGCCAACCCAGGCGTGCCACGTGGGCAATGCAGATAGGTCCACATACATGGAAGCAAGCCAGATCCTCAGCCTTAGCCAAATGTGGAATTGTTCGTGACAGAGAACACTCACCATCGGGAAGGTGGAAGGCGGAAACCAGCTCCATCTTTAAGGAATAGCATTCCGCAGCTCTCTACAGTTCCCCCTTTTTGTTTTAGACGCGTCAGGCAAGAGTAGAGGTCTGATCTCTGATATTAGAAATAAATTGGGACTTTGTACTGATGTTCATTTAGGTGTCATCCACCCAAAGAGCATCAGACCAGTCCGATACCTTTTTCTCAGAGGCAGGACCTGGGGCATCAACCCGCATGCAATCAGACATGCTCTTCTCTGGGTCGAAAGCGGCTGACCCTGAGTGCAGTGCTTAGCCTCGCAACCTGAGAGTAACATTTTAGCTCCCATGCTTGGGGAGACTGTCCTGCTTCAATGGCTGTAAAGGCCTGAATGGTCATGGCTGCATTACTCTGTTGTGAGACTCTAATCTTGCATATACACCACAGGCAAACCAAGGAGACCAACACCAGAAGGCCTGCTAACGCTCCCATGCCTGCCCATTCCTTCAGATGATTCATGGCTGCAGCAATCCATGGTGATAATCCTGTGGCTAGTCCTGCGTCCACTCTGGTAGAATTTACGGTGATAATGGCCACTCTCAGCTGCTCCATCGTAGTATCGAATTCTCCAGTCCAATTACCTAAAATATAGCTAGACAATTGTGTAGACAGATTTGCAGCACAGGAAAAATTCTCATGTTGTATGCTAGTGACACAAAGTCCAGCATACTTTCATTGACAGCCAAGTTGAGCGATTTGCCATACAGTATCAATTTGCTTCTGCACGAGGTCAATCCTCTGACTGAACACCATCAAGCCTCCTTTTAGTTGAGCATTAATTCCTTTTTGTACATCTAAGGCATGAGCTACATTGGCTAAAAGATTATTCAGGGTCTGAGCAGTCTGCACAGTATGACTCATGGCTAATGCCTCGGTGGTAGCTCCAACAGCCGCCAATGACATGGCAGTAACAATGGTGGCTGTAGTTCCAAGATCCCTTTTCTGTCTGAAGAGAGTCATAGCATGAGGAGCATCAGTGGGCACAGGCACCCAGCAAGGCATGCGAGTAACCAGGGCATACCTAAATTCACTAGCATTCCAGCATTCGGCAAAAAATCAAGTATCATTACCACAATTACTTGGCTCTATTTGGCTAATAATGAATAAAAATGGGGGATATAAACAAACAGGTGTGGGTTTATAGGAAATGTTATGAGAAGCCTTAACCCCCTCGTTGGAACATCCTGCATCAGTTCTAGAACTAGCAGTGGTGGTGTCTGAGGTCTGAGTAGGTTCAGGAGACCATTGCCCCCAGGGTCGAGACTTGCTCCATGTAAATTGACTAACTCCATGTTTTCCTCCACTTTTGAAAGTCATTTAAGGTTCTTAAATTATTTTTCCCTTTTTTTTAAATTTTTCATCAATTACACTTTATTCATTCTGTATCCCCCCATAAGCTCTTCCCTCCTTCCCTCGCAATCTCAGCCTCCCTCCTCCCCAAGTCCACTGATAGGGGAGGTTCTCCTTTCCTTTCTGATCCTAGTTCATCAGTTCACATCAAAAGTGGCTGCATTGTCCTCTACTATGCCCTGGTAAGGCTGCCCCTGCCTCCCCACCAGGGGAGGTGATCAAAGAGCAGGCCAATCAGATTATGTCAGAGGCAGTCCCTCTTCACTTTACTATGTAACCCAATTGACTCTGAACTGCCCTGGGCTACATCTGTGCAGGGTTCTGGGTTATCTCTATGAATAGTCCTTGGTTGGAGTATGAGTCTCTGGGAAGTTCCCTGTGTTCAAATTTTCTTGTTCTGTTGCTCTCCTTGTGGAGACCCTGTCCTCTCCAGCTCTTACTATTTCCAAGTTCTTACATAAAATTCCATTCCCTCTGCCCAACAGTTGCCCATCAGGCTCAGCATCTGCTTTGATAGTCTGAAGGGCAGAGGCTTTCAGAGGCCCTCTGTGGTAGGTTCCTAGGTTGTTTCCTGTTTTCTTCTTCTTCTGATGTCCATCCTCTTTGCCTTTCCGGATGGGGATTGGACATTTTAGGTAGGGTCCTCTCTCTTGTTTAGTTTCTTTAGATGCACAGGTTTTAGTGGGTTTGTCCTATGTTGTATGTCTATATGAGTGAGTATATATCATGTGTGTTTTTTGCTTCTGGGACAACTCATTCAGGATGATCCTTTCCAGATCCCACTATTTACCTGCAAATTTCATGATTTCCTTATTTTTCATTGCTGAGTAATATTCCATTGTATAGATGTACCACAATTTCTGCATCCATTCTTCAGTTGAGGGGCATCTGGGTTGTTTCCAGCTTCTGGCTATTACAAATAAATCTGCTACAAACATGGTTGAGCAAATTTCCTTTTTGTGTACTTGAGCCTCTTTGGATATATGCCCAGAAGTTGTATGGCTGGATCTTGGGGAAGCACTATTCCTAGTTGTCTGAGAAAACGCCAGATTGATTTCCAGAGTGATTGTACAAGTTTACATTCCCACCAGCAGTGGAGAAAGGTTCCCCCTTTTCCACAACCTCTCCAGCATGTGTTGTCACTTGGATTTTTCATCTTAGCCATTCTCATGGTTGTAAGTTGAAATCTCAGGGTTGTTTTGATTTGCATTTCCCTAATGGCTAGTGAGGTTGAGCATTTCTTTAAGTGCTTCTCTGCCATTCGGTATTCCTCTACAGAGAATTCTCTGTTTAGCTCTGTTCCCCATTTTTTAAGTGGATTACTTGGTTTGCTGCTTTTCAGCTTCTTTAGTTCTTTATAGATACTGGATATGAG
>JAEOAE010003414.1:0-124134 GCA_036365155.1 Meriones psammophilus
CGCAATGGAATAAAATTCCCGGAGTGAAGGGGCCTTATCCTCCTATCTAGGTAAATTAAACCCCTAAGCAAAGGGGAACATTGACTTGGGTCACCATCCACTCAGGCAAGGGTAAAACCCCCCGAGGTGCATCGACTGGGGTGTCACAGTTTGTTTTAATTTTTTTAAAATGGATAACCAAATTTATGGAGATGATCCTTTTTTCCCAAAGGGCCCCAAGTGTTTGTGTGATTGCCACCTAGTCAAGCTTATGTTGGGTATTGGGTTTTCAGAACAACAAGAGTAAAAACACCAAGCCACAACATCGTGTTGCACCAAAAATTCCAACTCCCCCCCAATCTTTAAAAAATAAGAAAAGGCAGAAGAAACCGAGGGAAGGGGTTACCCAGGGGGGAGGAAACCAATTTAGAGAATTAGTGGTCACCCGGCCCCTTTGGGCCCTTCAAGTGGTAGCAGGTGTATCTGTTGAAAATCATCTTCAGTTACCGGGTTTCAAGTGAGGCGCCCAGTACCCAGAATGGATTGTTTTCTTCCCAGGGAAACACAGATTACTTCCCTGGATCTTATTAAGATAGGATCCAGGCCTTCCATTTACCAATTAAGACATCCTTCCCATTTGATCATTTCTCAATACTAGTCTCATGCAGTGGAGATCAGCTGTCGAATGGCCTTGACTGTCCAAATTCAAAATTGAGTGTGAAGAGTGCCAAGGAAACGCCTACTTGTGGTAATTGAGGGCAGAGCCCCTGGGACTCTCCTTTGTTTTATTAAGTAGGATTTTAGGAAAGTGTGAGCATGTTTAATAACTCCTGACTTTTAGGGTTATATGGGAGACCATAGATGGGTCACTTTTATTGGATGACAAAACTGTCCAAATTTTGAGAAGTATAGGCTGGGCCCATTAAGCAGTTTTTGAATTTTGGGCTTTCCTAGGCACTCCATGCCCTAGGCAATGTTGAATAACATGGGCTGCCTTTTCTCCAGTCAGAGGAGAAGCAAACACAACTCCAGAGCAAGTATCAACAGAAACATGCAAATATTGAAGTTTACCAAAAATGAAATGTAGTAACATCCATCTGCCACACTTGTAGTGACAGATCCTCTGGATTAACCCAACATGAGGCATAGGAAGAACTAACAATTTTTGACATTGGGCAACAATATTCTAGCTCTTTTCTAGTTATGTCAAATCGATGACGCAATGACTCAGCTATTACATGAAAAACTTTATGAAACTCCTTAGCCACCCTAAATTTGAATTAATGTTAGGTTACGGTTAGGTTTAGAGTTTTGTTAGGGGTTACGGGTTAGGTTAGGTTAGTTAGGTTTAGGTTAGGCTAGATTAGGCTAGGTTAGGTTAGATGCAAGTGGCTAGGCCAGAGGGTGAGTAGTTAGGCTAGGCTATGGCTATGGTTAGGCTAGGCTAGGGGGGCTAGGCCAGGGCCCAAATAGTGCTAGGCTAGTGCAGGCTAGGCTAGGCCAGAGGGTTAGGCCAGGCTAGAGGTTAGGTTGTGCTAGGAAGCTGGGGCTTTAGGTCAGCTGTGTCTGGGACAGGTTGTGCTAAAGAAAAGTGTAGGACAGGTTGTGTCAGGAGCAGTTAGAACTAGAATTAGGGTAGTGCCAGTGCTAGGTTGTAGAAGAGGCCAAAGCCGGCCTGGGCCAGGCCAGGCAAGGGCTAGGCCTAGGCCATGGTTAGGGTAGAAGTGCCAGGGCTAAGGTGTTAGGGCTAGGCTAGGTTAGGCCAAGATCAGGTGTTCATGTTCAGGTTAGGTTAGACTAGGCTAGGGCTAGGCTGGGCTGGGCCTGGGCTGGAGTTAGGGATGAGCTAGGGGCTAGAGCCAGGCTAGGGCTAGGGGGCCAGGAGGCTAGGGCTTGGGCTAAGGGCCAGGTTAGGGGCCAGAAGGCCAGGCCAGGGGCTTGGGGGGGCCAGGGCCATGCCAAGACTAGGACTAGGGCTAGGGGGGCCAGGGGGCCAGGACCAGGGTGCTAGGCTAGGCTAGGGGCCAAGGCTGGGTCTAGGGGATAGGATGAGGGGGCTAGGGCCAGGGGCTGAGGCTAGGGGGCCAGGGTTCTAGGGCTGGGGCTAGGCTAGGCTATGGCTAGGAGGCTAAGGAAGAGGCTAGGATGGGGCTAGGGGCTAGACCAAGGCCAGGGTTAGGCCAAGAGGGCAGGGGGGGGCTGTGGGGCCAGGCCAGGGGGGGGCCAGTTCTAGGCCAGGGGACCAGGGCCAGGCTAGGTTTAGGACAGGGGTTAGGCTAGAGGGTCAGTTTAGGCTGCGGTTGAACACGCAGGTTAGGTTAAATAGGTTAGGTTAGGTTAGTTAGGCTTTAGGTTAGGTTAAAACTTGGTCAAGGCCATGGGTTCAGCTTCAGGGTTAGGTTAGGCTAGGCTAGGCTAGGGGCTGAGCTGGGCTGGGGCTGAGGCTTGGGCTGAGTTCTGCTTTAGGGGGGGGGCTTTCGGGGGAAACTTGGCTCGTGAGGCTAGGGCCATATTAGGGCTAAGGGCTAGGCCTGGCTATTCTTAAGGGCCAGACTAGGGCTAGGGATTTAGTTTAGCTAGGGACTAGGGCGCTTGGCTAGGGGCTAGGGGGCCAGGCTGCCCAGGGGGGAGGTTTAGGGCCAGGCTTAGGCTGAGGCCAGGTTAGGGGGTAGGGGCTGTTTTAGGGTTAGGCCAGGCCTAGGGAGGCCAGAGCTAGGGCCAGGGCTAGGGCTGGGGCTAGGGCCAGTGCAAGGGGCCAGGACTAGGCTACGGAAGGGTGATTAGGCCAAGGGGCTAGGGCCAGGAGGCTAGGATAGGGGGGTTAGGGCTAAGTCTTGTGGCCAGGCTAGCTGGGTTGTGCGGGCTAGGCTAGAGAAGACTAGGGCCAGGGTTAGGTATGGGTTAGGTTAGGCCAGGGTTAGGTCAAGAGTCAGGCTTAGGTGTGAATTTGGCCAGACCAGTTTTGCCAGGGCCAGGCCAGGGGCTGCCAAACCAGTACCATGCGTACAGGCCCAGGCCAGGTCTGCCAGGCCAGGCCAGCCATGGTCAGGTCAGGCTGCTGGAAGAAGAAGTAGTTGGGTTAGGAGTTAGTGGTTAGGTTAGGGGCCAAATGTTAGGTCAAGGGTCAAGGGCCAGGCAAGGGCCCAGGCTGCTGCGGTCCAGGGCCATGGAGAGGGCCAGCTGCCAGGGCCACAAGAGTTTGCTAATCGCCACCTATTCACGCTATGCTGGGTATTGAGTTTGCAGAACAAAAAGAGTAAAACACTGGAGCTACAACATAGTGTTGCACCAAAATTCCAACCCCACCCAATCTTTAAAGTAAGAAAAGGCAGAAGAAACTCAGGGTATTAAGCCATCTGTGGGCTAGTGAATCCACTCGAGAATTAGTGGTCATTCGCCAGACTTGACTCTTCAAGGGTAGCAGGTAAATTTGTTGAAGATCATCTTCAGCTGTCACCAGCTGTTCTTTTCTGGGCAAGTTTCTCGATGGAAACTTGTTTCTGTGCTTTTGTGCCACAAGCAAAGTAGATGACACTCTTAAGTTTTGCTGTTATAATAAATTGAACGAATACACAAATGTGAATTAGTTTACAATGTAGTGCTTTGCATTTCTGTTTTTCTGCTCAAAACTTGTTCCTTTGCTGTACAACGCGATATCACTTTCACTTCCTGTATTCCTAATTGAGCAAGTAATAACATGTGACGAAGGCTTACAAAGTTGAACTTGCTTATGATGTAAACTCTGCCCCCGGAAACTTGTTAGGTTTAGTTTAGGCTTCAGGTTTATTGTTACAAGCAGGTTTAGGTTAGGTTAGGTTAGGTTGTGTTGGGTTAGGATAGGGGGCTAGGCTAGGAAGGGTTAGCGCTGGGGCTATCTTCACGTTAGTGCTAGGAGTTAGGCCAGGTTAGGTCACTCTTCCAGTTTTCCTCCCTTTATAATAATTGAATGGGCTTACACATATGTGAAATAGTTTACAAAGTAGTTCTTTGTGTTTTGTTATTTGATAAAACTTGTTTCTTGACACAGGCGCGTTATAACACTCAGTTTTCCTGTTATCCTAAGTGGAACGGGCAACACACGATGTGATTCCATTTAAAAGCATTGCTTGATTTTCTGTTCTTTCGCTCAAAACTTGTTTCGTGCTGTACAGTACGATATATCACTTTCCAGCTTTCCTGTATTCCTAATTGAGCAAAGCAACACACATGTGATTTAGTTTACAATGTTCAACTTCTATGCTTATGTTCTTTGTTAAAACTTGCCCCTGAAACGCTAGGTTTTAGTTTAGGTTAGGCAAGAGGTTAGGTTAGGTTAGGGTTGTTTTAGGTTAGTGAGGTTATATCAGGGTTCAGGTTAGGTTAGGTTTAGGTGGAACATGGGACACATTTAGAATTAGCTTAGGTTTGTGCAGGGTTACTGTTCTTAGGTTGAAAGCTTGATTCTGTGCTGTACAGTAGGTTATATCACTTTTCTCAGTTTTCCCTGCATTCCTAATTTAATGAGAAACACACATGTGATTTAGTTTAAAGTAGTGCTTTAGGTTCTGTTCTTCTGTTGGAAACTTATTTCTGGGTGTACAGTGTGATATATCACTTTTAGTTTTCCTGTTATAATAATTGAACGGGCAACACATATGTGAATTTGTTTAAAAGTTTTGTTTTTTTGCTGTTCTTTGTTCAAACATGTTCCAAAGCTGTACAGTGTGATATATCACTTTCAGTTTTCCTGTTGCCCACTGGAACGATGCGACACACATGTGATTAGTTTACAAAGCAGTGCTTTTATGCTTATTTTGTTATTGAAAAACTTGTTCCTGTTGGGAAAAGTTAGGCTGATTGTTAGGCTAGGTTTAGGTTAGGTTAGGGTTAGGTTTTTAGGGTTAGGTTAGGGTTAGAAGAGGGTAGGTTATATCACTTTCAGTTTTCCTGTTATAATTTGGAACAGGCTACACGAGTGAATTAGTTTACAAATGTTGTGTTTATGCTTGTTCTTTCAGATGGAAATTGTTTGTGGTTACAAGGATATACTCTTTCAGTTTTGCTGTATTTAGGCTAACAACACACATGTGATAGGTTTACAAATTAGTACTTTGCTTTTCGTTATTTCATCGGAAACTTGTCCCGTGCTGTAGAGCAATATATCACTTTCAGTTTTCCTGTATAATAATTGAACGAGCGCCACACATGTAATTTAGTTTACAAAGCAGTACTTGTAGGCTTTGCGCTTTATTTCGTTAGGTAGGGTTGTTTCTTTGCCGTACAGTTAGGTTATATATCATTTTTATTTTTCCTGTTATAATAATTGAACAGGCAACACGATGAGAATTAGTTTACACAGTTGTGCTTTATGCTTGTTCTTCGATGAAACATGTTTCTTTGCCCTACAGTGCGATATATCACTTTCAGTATTCCCATAATATATTGAGCGAAATACAGGTATGTGATACAGTTTACAAAGTACTGCTTTGTTTTTCTGTTCTTACTGGAAAACTTGTTCCTGTTCTGTACAGTGCAATATATCACTTTTTCAGTTTTCCTGTTATAATAATTGAACGGGCAAACATATGTGATTTAGTTCACGTTGTGTTTTATGCTTCTGTTCTTTTGTTGGAAACTTGTTCCTGTTCAGTACAGTGCTATATCACTTCTTCAGTTTTCCTGTTATAATAATTGAACGGGCCACACCAGATGTGAATTAGTTTACAAAGTAGTCTTGAGTTTATTATTCGATGGAAACTTGTGTTCTGTTAGAAACAAGGGAGGTGTGGTTTGGGGTTAGGTAGCATTTGTAGAGTTAGGCCAGGTTAGGCTACGCTAGGTTAGGTTAGGCAAATTAGCATTGCTTTTCTGTTAGGGTTTAGTTGTTAAACTTGTTCCTAGGTTAGGTTAGGGCTGCAATATATCACTTTTCAGTTTTCCCTGTTATCTCTAATTGAAACAGCTACACATATGTGAATTAGTTTACAAGTTGTACTGCTATGCTTGCTCCTTTCGTTGAAAACTTGTTACTTTGATGTACAGTTTGATATATCACTTTCAGGTTTCCTGTATTCCTAATTGAAGCAGGTGACACAAATCTGATTTAGTTTACAAAGCAGTGCTTTGCTTTTCTGTTCTTTTGTTTGAAACTTGTTCCTGTGCTGTACAGTGTATATATCACTTTTCAGTTTTTCGTTACACCTAATTGAGTGAGCACACGCATTTGTACTGTAGTTTATACAGTTGTGCTGTGCTTTTCTGTTCATTTGTTTAAAACTTGTTTCTGTTAGGAACAACTGCTATTATTAGGATTAGGTCAATTAGAGTTACAGTTAGGTTAGGGTTAGGTTAGGTTAGGGTTAGCAGGGTACCAATTCAGGCTAGGCTTTTCTCAGGGGTTTCATTGGAAACTTGGGTTAGGTTGTAAATAGGTTATATCCTTTCAGTTTACCTGTTATAATAATTAAAACAGGCGACACATATGTGAATTAGTTTACATGTGCTAGGGTTTCATGCTTTTTGTTCTTCTGTTGGAAACTTGTTTTCTGTGCTGTACAGTGTGATATATCACTTTCAGTTATCCTGTTATAATAATTGGAACGGGCAAACATGTATGTGAAATAGTTTGCAAAGTTGTGCTTTCGCTTCTGGTCTTCGATGGAAAGTTTTTTCTGTGCCATACACAGTGTAGATAACACTTTCAGTTATCCTGTATTCCTAATTGAGCGAGCTGACACACATGTGATTCCGTTTAAAAGTAGTGCTTTGCTTTCTCTTCTTCATCTGGAAACTTGTTCCTATGCTGTACAGTCTGATATATCACTTTCAGTTTTCCTGTTATCCTAATTGAACGAAAGTGACACAAATGTGATTTAGCTTTAAAAAGCAGTGCTTTTATGCATTTGTTTGCTCATTGGAAACTTGTTAGGTTAGAAATTTTAGGTTATTGGTTAGGTTAGGTTAGGATTAGGTTAGTGTTAGGCTAGGTTAGGCCACGCAGTTGTGTGTTAGCGTTAGGTTAGGGTAGGTTAGTTGGGTCTTATATCACTTTTCAGTTTTCCTGTTATAATAATTGAACAGGCGACACATGTGTGAATTCAGTTTACAAAGTTGAGCTTATGCTTCTGTTCTTTTCGATGGACACTTGTTTCTGTGCTGTACAGTGCAAGATAACACTTTCAGTGTTCCTGAAAAATTGAATATATCACTTTAAATTCCTTCAAAGTATTATAATAATTGAAAGGGCAAACACGATGTGAATTAGTTTACAGTTGTGCTTTGTGCTTCTGTTCTTTCGATGGAAACTTGTTTAGGTGCCGTCCAGTGTGTGATAACACTTTCAGTTTTCCTATATAATAATGGAACAAGCGACACATATGTGATTCCGCTTAAATGTAGTGCTTTGCTCTTCTGTTTTTTTGTTGAAACTTGTTCCTGTACTGTACAGTGCTAGATATCACTTTTTTTCAGTTTTCCCATATTCCTAATTGAGCTTAGCAACACACATGTGATTTAGTCTACAAAAATAGTGCTTTGCTTTTGTGTTTCTGTTGGAAACTTGTTTCTCTGCTGTACAGTGGGATATATCACTTTTCAGTTTTCCTGTTATAATAATTGAACGAAGGCCACCTATGTGAATTAGTTTACAATGTTGTGCTTTATGCTTGTTCTTTTTTTTTTTTTTTTTTAAACCACGATTATAGCAGCTTTATTTGTAATAGCCGAACCTGAAACAACCCAGATGTCCATCAATGGAGGAATGGGTACAGAAATTGTGGTATTTTATACAATGGAATACTACTCAGCAATCAAAAGGAGGTTTTCCTGAAATTTGCAGGCAAATGGTGGGATCTAGAAAAGATCATTCTCAGGAAATAACTTATTTTTTTTTAATGTTTCATTTTTAAAATTAATCTACCTTATGCAGTCATTAGGTTACAAACCATTCAATACTTTGAGATGTGTCTCATTTTCTACTTTCATTCTCTAATTTATCCCTTAAATGAATCCAATTACATGTCAGATTGAAAACAATTTTCCAAGCCTGCCTCTAGCATTCTTATCTCATTATCATACCTATTTTTACATGCTGTCACTACAATTTTCAAAGCCTAACTCTGTCATGTTAATATTTATTAATACATGCAGATCATCATAAAAATCTGAGTAGGTGAAATACATATTTTCATATTCCATTAATAATATTATTTGTTCTTCGATGGATATTTACTGAAATATAGATACACATGTTTTCATGATATTTTAAAATCTTCTGAACTTATTAGAAGATGATAATATGCTACATAGAAAATTTTAGATGACAAATGGGTTTTGCATTTTAGTCTGTTATATGATGGTTTATATTTATTGAATTATATACATTGAATTATCCCTAAATTTCCCCTCAGATGAAGTCTAGTTGATCATGATGGTTGATGTTTTTGATGTGTTCTGAATTTTTTTTATCTTTTATCTTTTTTTCAATGCAGTTTATTCAGAACCTTGAACAATCATCTGACCCTGGGGAATGCCAGCCCACTTTAAATAGCCTCTGGTAGCCAACCCAGCATGCCACGTGGGCAATGCAGATAGGTCCACATACATGGAAGCAAGCCAGATCCTCAGCCTTAGCCAAATGTGGAATTGTTCGTGACAGAGAGCACTCACCATTGGGAAGGTGGAAGGCGGAAACCAGCTCCATCTTTAAGGCATAGTATTCCGCATAGCTCTCACAGTTCCCCTTTGTTTTGGACGATCAGGAAAGAGTAGAGGTCTGATCTCTGATATTAGAAATAAATTGGGACTTTGTACTGGTGTTCATTTAGGTGTCATCCACCCAAAGAGCATCAGACCCGTCCGATAACTTTTTTCTCAGAGGCGGACCTGGGGCATCAAATTGCATGCAATCAGACATGCTCTTTCTGGGTCCAAAGTGGCTGACCCTGAGTGCAGTGCTTAGCCTTGCATCCTGAGCATAACATTTTAGCTTTTTATGGTAGCCAACCATGCTTGGGGAGACTGTCCTGCTTCAATGGCTGTAAAGGCCTGAATGGTCATGGCTGCATTACGCTGTTGTGAGACTCTAATCTTGCATATATACCACAGGCAAACCAAGGTGACCAACACCAGAAGGCCTGCTAACACTCCCATGCCCGCCATTCCTTCAGATGATTCATGGCTGCAGCAATCCATGATGATAATCCTGTGACTAGTCCTGTGTCCACTCTGGTAGAATTTACTATGACAATGGCCACCTCAGCTGGTCCATCGTAGTATCAAATTCTCCAGTCCATTTAACTAAAATATAGCTTGACAATTGTTTAGACAGATTTTCCTTAGTTTGCAGGACAGGGAAAAATTTCATGTTGTATGTTAGTGACACAAAGTCCAGCAAACTTTCATTGACAGCCAAGTTGAACAATTTGCCATAGGGTAACAATTTGTTCCTAGGTTAGGTCAAACTCTGATTGAATAACATCAAACCTCATTTTAGTTGAGCATTAATTCCTTTTGTACATCTAAGGCATGAGCTTTGGCTAAAAGGTTATTCAGGGTCTGGAGCAGTCTGCCCAGTATGACTCATGGCATGCCGTGGTGGTAGTTCCAACAGCTGCCAATGAGATGGCAGCAACAATGGCAGCTGTAATTCCAAAATCCATTTCTGTCTGAAGATAGTCATAATTGAGGGCATCAATGGGCACAGGCACCCAGCCAGGCTTGCTTTTTGCCCAATGCTGTAATGCTAGTAAATTTACTAGCTGGTTACTCACAGCGCTATATCTCTTTCAGTTTTCTGTATTCCTAATTGAGCGAGTGGCACACATGTGATTTAGTTTACAAAGTAGTGCTTTGCATTTCTGTTCTTTCGTTGGAAACTTGTTCCTGTTAGGAACAAGTTAGGTTAGGTTTAGGTTAGGTTAGGTTAAATAGGGAGGGTTAGGGTTAGCTTAGGTTAGGTTAGGTTAGTGTTAGGTTAGGTTAGGGGTTAGGTTAGGCTTAGGTTAGGCTAGGTTAGGTTAGGTTAGGGTTAGGTTATATCACTTTTCAGTTTTCCTGTTATAACAATTGAAAAGCTTTACACTAAAGTGAATTAGTTTACAAAGTTGTGGTTTGCGTTTTTGTTCTTTCTCGATGAAAAACCGCTTTATGCCATACATTTCACCCTATCACTTTTAGTTTCCTGTATTCCTAATTGAGTGAGCGACACACATGTGATTCAGTTTACAAAGTAGTGCTTTACATTTCTGTTCTTCTGTTGGAAACTTGTTTCTGTGCTGTAGAGTGTGATATATCACTTTCAGTTTTCCTGTTATAATAATTGAATGGGCGAGGACACGATGTGAATTAGTTTACAAAGTTTAGCTTATGCTTGTTCTTTTGACGGAAACTTGTTCCTGAGCTGTACAGTTGGATATATCACCTTTAAGTTTTCCTGTATTCCTAATTGAGTGAGTGGCACACATTTGATTTAGTTTACAAAGTAGTGCTTATGCTTATGTTCTTTCTGAAATTTGTTCCTGTTAGAACAAGTTATGGTTATGGTTATGGTTATGTTTACGGTTAGGTTAGGGTTGAAGAAGAAAGGTTAGAATTAGTTTAGGTTAGGTTAGGTTATAGCTAGGCTTTGCTTCGGTTAGTAAATTAGGATTAGGTTAGGTTATATCACTTTCGCCTTTCCTGTTATAATAATTGAAGGGGCAACACGAAATGTGAATTAGTTTACAAAGTTGTGCTTATGCTTCTGTTCTTTTCTTGGAAACTTGTTTTGTGCCTCACGTGCGTTAGATAACACTTTCAGTTTTCCTGTTATTCCTAATTGAGCGGGTTACACACATGTGTTTCGTTAAAAGTAGTGCTTTGCTTTTCTGTTCTTTGTTCGAACTTGTTCCTGTGCTGTACAATGCGTTATATCACTTTTCAGTTTTTCTGTATTATAATAATTGAGTGGCACACATGTGATTTAGTTTACAAAGTAGTGCTTTTATGCTTCTGTTCTTTCCTTAGGAAACAAGTTTAGGATTAGGATTAGGTTAGGTTAGGTTAGGTTAGGTTAGGGGGTGAGGGTTAGGTTAGGTATGGTTAGGTGAGGTTAGGTTTAGGTTAGCTTAGGTTAGGTTAGGTTATAACACTTTCAGTTTTCCTGTTATAAGAATTGAACAGGCTAAACGAATGTGAATTAGTTTACAAAGTTGTGCTTTATGCTTGTTCTTTCTCGATGAAAACTTGTTTTTTGCTGTACATTTCGAAGTTTCTCTTTTCAGTTTTCCTGTATTCCTAATTGAGTGAGCGTTTACACATGTGATTTACTTTACAAAGTAGTGCTTTTGCTTTGCTTGCTCTTCTGTTGGAAACTTGTTTCTGTGCTGTACAGTGTGATATATCACTTTTCAGTTTTCCTGTTATAATAACTGAATGGGGGACCCATATGTGAATTAGTTTACAAAGTTGTGCTTTTATGCTTGTTCTTTCGATGAAAACTTGTTTTTTGCCATACATTTGATATATCGCTTTTAGTTTTCCTGTTTTCCTATTAGAGCGACTTCCACACAAATGTGATTTAGTTTAAAAGTTGTGCTTTTGCCTTCTATTCTTTGTTGGAAACTTGTTTCTATGCACTAGAGTGGAGATATCACATTTCAGTTTTCTTGTATTTCTAATTGAACGGCTACATACATGATACTTAGTTTACAAACTTGTGATTTATATTTCGGTTCTTTTGGAATCATCTTTCTGTGCACTACAGTGGAGATATCACTTTCAGTTTTCCTGTATTCCTAATTGAGCGGGCGACACACATGTTAAGTAGTTTGCAAAGTTGTGCTTTATATTTCTTTTCTTTCATTGAAACTTGTTTCTCTGAGGTACAATGCTAGATATCACTTTCAGTTTTCCTGGATTCCTAATTGAACAGGTGACACACATGTGATTTAGTTTCCAATGTTTTGCTTTGCTTTTCTGTTCATTCATTGCAAACTTCTTTCTGTGCTCTAAAGTGGAAGATATCACTTTCAGTATTCTTTTATTCCTAATTGTGCAGGGGACACACAGGTTACTTAGTTTACAGTTGTTCTTTACATTTCTGTACTCGTTGAAATTTTTCTGGGCCTCAAGGGAGATCCTCACATTTCAGTTTTCCGTATTCCTAATTGAGAGGGCTATACACATGTTACTGATCATACAAAGTTGTGCTTTACATTTCTGTTCTTTCATTGGAAACTTGTTTCTGTGGAGGTACAGTGCAAGATATAACTTTTCAGTTTTACTGTATTCCTAATTGTGCAGGCTGACACACATGTTACTTAGTTTACAAAGTTGTGCTTTGACTTTCTGTTCTTTGTGGGGAAACTTGTTTCTGTGAGGTACAGAAAAAGTAAATATCACTTTTCAGTTTTCCTGTATTCCTAATGAACGGGCGACACACATGTGATTTATTTTCCAAAGCCTGCTTTGTGTTTATGTTCTTTCATTGGAAATTTTTTCTGTGCTCTAAAGTGGAGATATCATTTTTCAGTTTTCCTGTATTCCTAATTGAACGGATCTACACACATGTTACCTAGTTTACAAAATTGTGCTTTACATTTGTGTTCTTTTGTTGGAAACTTTCTGTGCACCACAGTGGGAGATATCACTTTCAGTTTTCTTGTATTTCTAATTGAACGGGCTACATACATGTTACTTAGTTTACAAACTTGTGATTTACATTTCTGTTCCTTTTGGAATCATCTTTCTGTGCACTACAGTGGGAGATATCACTTTCAGTTTTCCTGTATTCCTAATTGAGCGGGCGACACACATGTTAAGTAGTTTGCAAAGTTGTGCTTTATATTTCTTTCTTTCATTGAAACTTGTTTCTCTGAGGTACAATGTGAGATATCACTTTCAGTTTTCCTGATTCCTAATTGAACAGGTGACACACATGTGATTTAGTTTTCAATGTTGTGCTTTTCTTTCTGTTCATTCATTGCAAACTTCTTTCTGTGCTGTAAAGTGGAAGATATCATTTTCAGTTTCTAGTATTCCCATTGTGCAGGGACACACAGGTTGCCTAGTTTACAAAGTTGTGCTTTACATTTCTGTTTCTTCGTTGAAAACTTGTTAGTGTGAGGTACAATGAGAGATATCACTTCCTCAGTTTTCCTGTATTCCTAATTGAACGGGTGACACACATGTGATTTAGTTTCCAAAGTTGTGCTTTATGCTTGTTTTTATTGAAACTTCTTTCTGCTCTAAAGTGGGAGATATCACTTTCAGTTTTCCTGTATTCCTAATAGTGCAGGCGAAACACATGTTACTTAGTTTACAAAGTTGTTCTTTACATTTGTGTACTTTCGCTGAAATTTCTTTCTGTGCCTCAAGTGAGATCTCAATGCTTCAGTTTTTCTGTATTCCTAATGGAACAGGCGACACAAATGTGATTTGGTTTACAAAGTTTTGCTTTGCCTTTCTATTCTTTGTTGGAAACTTGTTTCTGTGCACTACTGTGGAGATATCACATTTCAGTTTTCCTGTATTCCTAATTGAGAGGGCTATACACATGTTACTGAGCATACAAAGTTGTGCTTTACATTTCTGTTCTTTCATTGAAACTTGTTTCTGTGAGGTACAGTGTAGAGATATAACTTTCAGTTTTACTGTATTCCTAATTATGCAGGCGACACACATGTTACTTAGTTTACAAAGTTGTGCTTTGCCTTTCTGTTCTTTGTGGGAAACTTGTTTCTGTGGAGGTACAAAAGTAAATATCACTTTCAGTTTTCCCTGTATTCCTAATGAACGGGCGACACATGTGATTTATTTTCCAAAGCCTGCTTTGTGTTTATGTTCTTCATTGGAAATTTTTTCTGTACTTAAAGTGGGAGATATCACTTTCAGTTTTCCTGTATTCCTAACTGAACGGACGACACACATGTTACCTAGTTTACAAAATTGTGCTTTACATTTGTGTTCTTTGTTGGAAACTTTCTGTGCACTACAGTGGGAGATATCACTTTTCAGTTTTTTTGTATTTCTAATTGAACGGGCTACATACATGTTACTTAGTTTACAAACTTGTGATTTACATTTCTGTTTTTTTGGAATCATCTTTCTGTGCACTACAGTGGGAGATATCACTTTCAGTTTTCCTGTATTCCTAATTGAGCGGCGACACATGTTAAGTAGTTTGCAAAGTTGTGCTTTATATTTCTTTTTTTCATTGGAAACTTGTTTCTCTGAGGTACAATGTGAGATATCACTTTTCAGTTTTCCTAGATTCCTAATTGAACAGGTGACACACATGTGATTTAGTTTTCAATGTTGTGCTTTGCTTTTCTGTTCATTCATTGCAAACTTCTTTCTGTGGTCTAAAGTGGAAGATATCACTTTTCAGTTTCTAGTATTCCTAATTGTGCAGGGGACACACAGGTTGCCTAGTTTACAAAGTTGTGCTTTACATTTCTGTTCTTTCGCTGAAAACTTGTTAGTGTGAGGTACAATGGGAGATATCACTTTCAGCCTTCCTGTATTCCTAATTGAACGGGTGACACACATGTGATTTAGTTTCAAAGTTGTGCTTATGCTTTGTTTTTATTGGAAACTTTTCTGCTCTAAAGTGGGAGATATCACTTTCAGTTTTACTGTATTCCTAATAGTGCAGGCAACACACATGTTACTTAGTTTACAAAGTTGTTCTTTACATTTCTGTACTTTCATTGGAAATATTTTTCTGTGCTCTCAAGTGGTGAGATCTCACGCTTCAGTTTTTCTGTATTCCTAATGGAAACTGCGACATACAAATGTGATTTAGTTTACAAAGTTTTGCTTTGCCTTTCTATTTTTTTGTTGGAAACTTGTTTCTGTGCACTACTGTGGAGATATCACATTTCAGTTTTCCTGTATTCCTAGTTGAGAGGGCTATACACATGTTACTGAGCATACAAAGTTGTGCTTTACATTTCTGTTCTTTCATTGAAACTTGTTTCTGTGAGGTACAAAAAGTAGATATAACTTTCAGTTTTACTGTATTCCTAATTATGCAGGACACATGTTACTTAGTTTACAAAGTTGTGCTTTGCCTTTCTGTTCTTTTGTGGGAAACTTGTTTCTGTGGAGGCA
Source organism: Meriones psammophilus (assembly GCA_036365155.1). Classification (NCBI taxonomy): domain Eukaryota; kingdom Metazoa; phylum Chordata; class Mammalia; order Rodentia; family Muridae; genus Meriones; species Meriones psammophilus. The sequence goes on from JAEOAE010003414.1 coordinate 15,052, forward strand.
AAGTAAATATCACTTTTCAGTTTTCCTGTATTCCTAATGAACGGCTTACACACATGTGATTTATTTTCCAAAGCCTGCTTTGTGTTTATGTTCTTCATTGGAAATTTCTTTCTGTACTCTAAAGTGGGAGATATCACTTTTCAGTTTTCCTGTATTCCTAACTGAACGGACGACACACATGTTACCTAGTTTACAAAATTGTGCTTTTACATTTGTGTTCTTTTGTTGGAAACTCTTTCTGTGCACTACAGTGGGAGATATCACTTTTCAGTTTTCTTGTATTTCTAATTGAACGGGCTACATACATGTTACTTAGTTTACAAACTTGTGATTTACATTTCTGTTCTTTTTTGGAATCATCTTTCTGTGCACTACAGTGGGAGATATCACTTTCAGTTTTCCTGTATTCCTAATTGAGCGGGCGACACACATGTTAAGTAGTTTGCAAAGTTGTGCTTTATATTTCTTTTCTTTCATTGGAAACTTGTTTCTGAGGTACAATGTGAGATATCACTTTTCAGTTTTCCTAGATTCCTAATTGAACAGGTGACACACATGTGATTTAGTTTTCAATGTTGTGCTTTGCTTTTCTGTTCATTCATTGCAAACTTCTTTCTGTGGTCTAAAGTGGAAGATATCACTTTCAGTTTTCTTTATTCCTAATTGTGCAGGGGACACACAGGTTACTTAGTTTACAAAGCTTTACATTTTGTTCTTTACAATGGGAGATATTTTTGTACTAATTGAACGGGTGACACACATGTGATTTAGAAATTTGCTTTATTTTGTTTTTTATTGTGCTCTGCTCTAAAGTGGGAGATATCACATTTCAGTTTTACTGTATTCCTAATAGTACTTAGTTTACAGTTGTTCTTTACATTTCTGTACTTTCATTGAAATATGGGAGATCTCACAAATGTATTTAATTTACAAAAAGTTTTTGCTTTGCCTTTCTATTCTTTGTTGGAAACTTGTTTTGTGCACTACTGTGAGATATCACATTTCAGTTTTCCTGTATTCCTAATTGAGAGGGCTATACACATGTTACTGAGCATACAAAGTTGTGCTTTACATTTCTGTTCTTCATTGAAACTTGTTTCTGTGAGGTACAGTGCGAGATATAACTTTTCAGTTTTACTGTATTCCTAATTGTGCAGGCGACACACATGTTACTTAGTTTACAAAGTTGTGCTTTGCCTTTCTGTTCTTTGTGGGAAACTTGTTTCTGTGGAGGTGAGTAAATATCACTTTCAGTTTTCCTGTATTCCTAATGAACGGGCGACACACATGTGATTTATTTTCCAAAGCTCTGCTTTGTGTTTATGTTCTTCATTGGAAATTTTTTTCTGTATCTAAAGTGGGAGATATCACTTTCAGTTTTCCTGTATTCCTAACTGAACGGGCTACACAGATGTGATTTATTTTCCAAAAGCTCTGCTTTGTGTTTATGTTCTTTCATTGGAAACTTCTTTCTGTGCTCTAAAGTGGGAGATATCACTTTCAGTTTTCCTGTATTCCTAATTGAACGGACGACACACATGTTACTTAGTTTACAAAATTGTGTTTTACATTTGTGTTCTTTTGTTGAAACTTCTTTCTGTGCACTACAGTGGGAGATATCACTTTCAGTTTTCTTGTATTTCTAATTGAACGGGCTACATACATGTTACTTAGTTTACAAACTTGTGATTTACATTTCTGTTCTTTTTGGAATCATCTTTCTGTGCACTACAGTGGGAGATATCACTTTCAGTTTTCCTGTATTCCTAATTGAGCGGGCTACACACATGTTAAGTAGTTTGCAAAGTTGTGCTTTATATTTCTTTTCTTTCATTGGAAACTTGTTTCTCTGAGGTACAATGTGAGATATCACTTTCAGTTTTCCTGGATTCCTAATTGAACAGGTGACACACATGTGATTTAGTTTTCAATGTTGTGCTTTGCTTTTCTGTTCATTCATTGCAAACTTCTTTCTGTGGTCTAAAGTGGAAGATATCACTTTCAGTTTTCTAGTATTCCTAATTGTGCAGGGGACACACAGGTTGCCTAGTTTACAAAGTTGTGCTTTACATTTCTGTTCTTTCGCTGAAAACTTGTTAGTGTGAGGTACAATGAGATATCACTTCAGTTTTTCCTGTATTCCTAATTGAACGGGTGACACACATGTGATTTAGTTTCCAAAGTTGTGCTTTTATGCTTCTGTTTTTATTGGAAACTTCTTTCTGCTCTAAAGTGGGAGATATCACTTTTCAGTTTTCCTGTATTCCTAATAGTGCAGGCAACACACATGTTACTTAGTTTACAAAGTTGTTTTTTACATTTCTGTACTTTCATTGAAATTTTTTCTGTGCCTCAAGTGGGAGATCTCACGTTTCAGTTTTTCTGTATTCCTAATGGAACGGGCGACACAAATGTGATTTAGTTTACAAAGTTTTGCTTTGCCTTTCTATTCTTTTGTTGGAAACTTGTTTCTGTGCACTACTGTGAGATATCACATTTCAGTTTTCCTGTATTCCTAATTGAGAGGGCTATACACATGTTACTGAGCATACAAAGTTGTGCTTTACATTTCTGTTCTTTCATTGGAAACTTGTTTCTGTGAGGTATTGAGATATAACTTTTCAGTTTTACTGTATTCCTAATTGTGCACTGACACACATGTTACTTAGTTTGTGTTGTGCTTTTCCTTTCTGTTCTTTGTGGGAAACTTGTTTCTGTGAGGTCCAGTGTGAGATATCACTTTCAGTTTTCCTGTATTCCTAAGTCAATGGGAGACACACATGTGATTTAGGTTCCAAAGTTGTGCTTTGCCTTTCTGTTGTTTCATTGAAACTTCTTTCTGTGCTTTAAAGTGGGAGATATCACTTTCAGTTTTACCCGTATTCCTAATTGTACAGGCGACACACATGTTAATTAGTTTACAAAGTTGTGCTTTACATTTCTGTTCTTTGTTGGAAACTTGTTTCTTTTGAGGTACAGTGCGAGATATCATTTTTCAGTTTTCATGTAATCCTAATTGAACTGGCGACACACATGTGATTTAGTTACCAAAGTTGTGCTTTATGCTTTGTTTTTTCATTGGAAACTTATTTCTGTGCTCTAAAGTGGGAGATATCACTATTCAGTTTTTCCTGTATTCCTAATTGAGCGGGCTTACACAAATGTGATTTAGTTTAAAAAGTTGTGCTTTGCCTTTCTATTCTTTGTTGGAAACTTGTTTGTATGCACTACAGTGGGAGATATCACTTTCAGTTTTCATGTATTCCTAATTGAACGGGAGACACACATATGATTTAGTTTCAAATGTTTTGCTTTTATTTCTGTACTTTCATTGGGAACTACTTTCTGTGCTCTAAAGTGGGAGGTTAGGTTGGGGTTAGGTTAGGTTAGGTTAGGTTAGGTGAGGTTTAGGGGTTATGGGGGTCAGGTTAGGTTAGGATATATAACTTTCAGTTTTCCTGTTATAATAATTGAACAGGTGACACATATGTGAATTAGTTTACAAAGTTGTTCTTTTGCATTTGTTGTTTTTTCGATGGAAACTTGTTTCTGTGCTGTACAGTGAGATAACAATTTTCAGTTTTCCTGTATTCCCAATTGAGCTAGCGACACACATGTGATTTAGTTTACAAAGTAGTGCTTTGCTTTTCTGTTCTTTTCTGCTCAAAACTTGTTCCTGTGCTGTACAGTGATATATCACTTTTCAGTTTTCCTGTTATAATAATTGAATGGGTGACACATATGTGAATTAGGTTACAAAGTTGTGCTTTATGCTTTGTTCTTTCGATGGAAACATGTTTCCATGCCGCACAGTGCAAGATAACACTTTTCAGTTTTCCTGTATTCCTAAGTGAGCGAGCAACACTCATGTGATTCCCATTTAAAAGTAGTCCTTTGCTTTTTCTTCTTTTTGTTCAAAACTTGTTCCTGTGTTGTACAGTGCGATATATCACATTTCAGCTTTCCTGTATTGCTAATTGAGCGAGTGACACACAAGTGATTTAGTTTACAAAGTAGTGCTTTATGCTTATGTTCATTCGTTGGTAACTTGTTCTGTTAGGAACAATTTAGGTTAGGTTAGGTTAGGATTATAGTTAGGTTAGTGTTATATCACTTTCATTTTTCCTGTTATAATAATTGAACAGGCAACACATATGTGAATTAGTTTCAAAGTTGTGCTTTGTTTTTCTGTTCTTTCGATGAAAACTTATTTCTTTTGCTGTAAAGTTCGATATATGACTTTTCAGCTTTCCTGTACCCTAATTGAGCGAAAGTGACACATATGTGATTTAGTTTACAAACCAGTGCTTTTTGCGCTTATATTCTTTAGTTGGAAACTTGTTTATGTTAGGAAACAAGTTAGGTTATGGTAAGGGTTAAGGTTAGGTTAGGCAGGATTAGGTTACGGGTTAGGTTAGAATTAGGTTAGGTTAGTGTGGCTAGGTTAGGCTAGGTTAGGTTAGGTTAGGTTAGGTTACGGGCAAGGCCAGGTTAGGGTTACGGTTACGGTTAGGTTAGGTTATATCACTTTTCAGTTTTCCTGTTAAAATAATTGAACAAGCAAACACATATGTGAATTAGTTTACAAAGTTGTGCTTTATGCTTCTGTTCTTTCAATGAAAAATTGTTTCTTTGCTGTAAAGTTCGATATATCACTTTCAGTTTTCCTGTAGTCCTAATTGAGCGAGCCACAAACATGTGATCTAGTTTACAAAGCATTGCTTTTATGCTTCTGTTCTTCTGTTGGAAATTTGTTCCTGTGCTGTACAGTGTGATATATCATTTTTCAGTTTTCCTGTATTCCCTAATTGAGCGAGTGACACACATGTGATTTAATTTACAAAGCAGTGCTTTATGCTTATGTTCTTTTGTTGGAAAATTGTTTTCCTGTTAGGAACAAGTTAGGCTAGGTTAGGTTAGGGTAGGGGTACGCTGAGGTTAGGTTAGGTTAGGTGATGGTTAGGTTAGGTTAGGTTAGGTTAGGCTAGAGGGTAGGGTTAGGTTAGGCCAGGGTCAGGTCAGGTCAGGATCGGGATCAGGTCAGGTCAGTTTTCCTGTTATTAGGCCAGGGCTAGGCCAGGCCAGGGTTAGGTTAGGGCCAGGCTGGTTAGTTCAGGTTAGGTTAGGTTAGGTTGGCCAGGGGTTGGGAAAGGTTAGGCTAGGGTTCAGGTTAGGTTAGGTTAATTTAGGGCCAGGGTTAGGTTAGTTACAGGTTAGGCCAGGCCAGGGCCAAGAGGCTAGGCCAGGTCAGGTCAGGTTAGGTTCAGGCAGGGTTAGGTTAGGCTAGGCCAGGCCAGTTTGGGGCTAGGCCAGGCCAGTTAGGCCAGGCTAGGCCAGGCCAGGCAGGCCAGGCCAGGGGCAGTTTAGGCCAGGAGGTTAGGGGCCAGGCCAGGGCCAGGGCCAGGCCAGGCCAGGTAGGGTTAGGCCAGGCCAGGCCAGGGGCCTGGGCCAGGCCAGGGAAAGGCCAGGCCAGGGCCAGGGCCAGGTCACTTTTCAGGCCAGGCCAGGCCAGGCCAATTGAAGGGGCCAGGCCAGGCCAGGAATTAGGGGCCAGGTTAGGCCAGGGGCCAGGCTTCAGGCCAGGCTAGGGGCTAGGGCCAGGCCAGGCCAGGCCAGGGTTTAGGGCCAGGCTAGGTTAGGCTAGGGCCAGGGCCAGGGGCCAGGCCAGGGGCCAGGCCAGGCCAGGGGCCAGGCCAGGCCAGGCCAGGCCAGGCCAGGGCTAGGGCCAGGGCCAGGCCAGGCCAGGCCAGGCCAGGCCAGGCCAGGCCAGGCCAGGCCAGGCCTGGGGCCAGGGCCAGGAGGCTAGGCCAGGGCCAGGGGGCCAGGCCAGGGCAGGCCAGGCCAGGGGCCAGGGGCCAGGCAGGCCAGGGCTGGGGCCAGGGCCAGGGCCAGGGGGGGCCAGGGCCAGGGGCCAGGGCCAGGGCCAGGCCAGGGGGCCAGGGGAGCGGGCCAGGGGACTAGGGCCAGGGCCAGGGCCAGGGGCCAGGTCTGGGGCCAGAGGGCCAGGGGGCCAGGAGGCCAGGGCTAGGGGCAGAGGCCAGGGGATAGGCCAGGCCAGGGCTGGGGCCAGGCCAGAGGCCAGGGCTAGGGGCCAGGCCAGGGCCAGGGCTAGGGCTGGGGCCAGGGCCAGGGCCAGGCCAGGGCCAGGCCAGGTAGGCCAGGGCCAGGGGCCAGGGGCCAGGGGGGCCAGGGGCCAGGCCAGGGGGCCAGGCCAGGTTTAAAAAGGGGCCAGGCCAGGGGGGCCAGGCCAGGGAAGGGCCAGGGCCAGGGGCCAGGGCTAGGGCCAGGCCAGGCCAGGCCAGGCCAGGGCCAGGTTAGGGTCAAGGGTTAGGCCAGGGGGGTCTGGGCCAGGCCAGGGTCAGGCCAGGCCAGGCCAGGGGCCAGGCCAGGCCAGGCCAGGCCAGGCCAGAACCAGGGGCCAGGGCCAGGCCAGAGCTGTCAGGCCAGGCCAGGTCTGTCAGGTCAGGCCAGGGCTGTCAGGTCAGGTCAGTGCAGGTCAGGGTCAGGTCAGGCTGTCAGGTTAGGTTAGGTCAGGTTCAGTTTTTGGGGGCCAGGTTAGGGTCAGGGCCAGGGTCAAGGGCCAGGCCAGGCCAGGGCTGCCAGGGCCAGGGCCAGGCCAGGGCCAGGGCAGGCCAGGGGCCAGGGGCCAGGGGCCAGGGCAGGCCAGGCCAGGGCTGTCAGGGCCAGGGGCCAGGCCAGGCCAGGCCAGGCCAGGCCAGGGCTGTCAGGGCCATGGCCAGGGCTGCCAGGCCAGGGCCAGGCCAGGGCTGTCAGGGCCAGGGCCAGGGCCAGGGATGTCAGGCCAGGGGCCAGGGCTGTCAGGCCAGGCCAGGTCTGTCAGGGTGTTGGGCCAGGCAACTTGGGTGATTGGCCAGGCCAGGGCAGAAACGCACGCAGGCACAAGGGTCCTTCCGCAACAAGCCTTTATTACAGTCAATGGATGAAAGGAGGAGAGGAGAGCGGGCCAGGCCACCAAGGGGCCAGGCGGGCCGCATTGGCCGACTGGACACCGCAGCATCCCCAGGGGCCAGCAGCCAGGGGGGCAAGCTTTCAGGGCGGGAGAGGGGGACAGAGGAGAGGGAGGAGAGGCCAGGGCCCAGAAGTGGGCTGTTTATATAAGCCCTGGTCGCACCTAAGTGACGGTCAATACCCTGATTGGCTGCTCACTTTATCCCGCCTGATGACTGAGGCGGGGGCCCAGAGTGCTTAGAGTGCTTAGGCAATTTGCGCAACCGCGCCATGCATACTTTTTTTTTTTTTTACAGTTTTGAGGGCAAAATGTCAGCGCCACCTAGTGGCGCCTGAGTCTCAGCTCCACATCCCCTTTGTTTTAATAAATGAAAACTGCCTTAAAGCCTATAGGCGTGGCACAAGAGAGCCCTAAGCTTGATCAAGTTTAGCTCCTTCTTTGGGGAGTGGGATCAAGAGCTTTAGATTACTTCCTTACCCCACCAGGTGCAATGGAGACAAGTCCTCTGGGTGCAGGGGCTAAGGGAGAAGATTAAAAAGGAGGTGACACCCATTCCTGTGCAATGGAATAAAATTCCAGGGAGTGCAAGGGCTGTCATCCTCCCATCTAGGTACCATAGCCGCTAGGCAAAGGCAACATTGACTTGGATCACCATCGACTCAGGCAATGGGTAAAACCCTGAGGTGCATCGACTGAGTGTCACAGTCTGTTTTAATTTTTTAACATGGATAACCAAATTTTGGGAGATGATCCTTGTTTCAAGGCCACAAGTGTTTTGCCGATCGCGACCTAGTCACATTTATGTTGGGTATTGAGTTTGCAGAACAACCAGAGTAAAAAACACTAAGCCACAACATAGTGCTGCACCAAACATTCCAAACCCACCCAATCTTAAAGTAAGAAAAGGCAGAAGAAACCCAGGGTAATAAGCCATCTGTGGGTGATGAATCCACTGAGTAGAATTAGTGGTCATCCCAGCCGCCTTGACTCTTCAAGTGGTAGCAGGTGTATCTGTTGAAAGATCATCTTCAGCTGTCACCAGCTTTTGTGAGTGAGGCGCCCGGTACCCAGAATGGATTGTTTTCTTCCTGTGGGAAAACACAGACACAGCCCCTGGATCTTATTAAGATAGATCCGGCCTTTCCATTGACCAGTTAAGACATCCTTCCATTTGATCATTTCTTGGGCCTATTAGGCCCTAAGCAGTGGAGATCAGCCAGCCAATGGCCTTGACTGTCCAAATTCAAAAAATTGAGTGTGAAGAGTGCCAAGGAAACGGTCACTGTGGCACTGAGGGCAGAGCCTCCTGGACTCTCCCTTTGTTTTATTAAGCAGGATTTTAGGCCAGGTGAGCATGTTTAATAATACCCTGACTTTGAGGGGTTATGGGGGAGACCAGGTTAGATGGGTCACTTTTATTGGATGACAAAACTGTCCAAATTTTTGAGAAGTATAGGCCGCCCATTGTCAGTTTTTAGAATTTTGGGCTTTCCCAGGCACTCCATGCCTCTAGGCAATGTTGAATAACATGGGCTGCCTTTTCTCCAGTCAGGGGAGAAGCAAACACAACTCCAGAGCAAGTATCAACAGAAACATGCAAATATTGAAGTTTACCAAAAATGAAATGTGAGTAACATCCATCTGCCACACTTGTAGTGGACGGATTCTCTGGGATTAATCCCAACATGAGGCATAGGTAAGAACTGACAACAATTTTGACATTGGGCAACAACATCTCTAGCTTCTTTCTAGTTATGTCAAATCAATGACACAATGTCTCAGGTGTAACATGAAAACTTTTATGAAACCCTTAGCCAATTCTAAATTTGAATTAATGTTAGGTTATGGTTTAGGTTAGGTTAGGTTAGGTTTAGGTTAGGGTTAGGTTAGGGTTAGGCCAGGTTAGGGTTAGGTTAGGGCCAGGTTAGGCCAGGCCAGGCCAGGTTAGGTTAGGCTAGGCCAGGGTTAGGTTAGGTTAGGCCAGGCCAGGCCAGGCCAGGCCTTAGGCCAGGCCCAGGCCAGGCCAGGCCAGGCCAGGCCAGGTTAGGCCAGCCAGGCCAGGCCAGGCCACTTTCAGGCCAGGTTAGGCCAGGCCAGGCCAGGCCAGGGCCAGATTAGGCCAGGCAGGGCCAGGCCAGGCCAGGCCAGGCCAGGCCAGGCCAGGCCAGGCCAGGCCAGGCCAGGCCAGGCCAGGCCAGGCCAGGCCAGGCCAGGCCAGGCCAGGCCAGGCCAGGCCAGGCCAGGGCCAGGCCAGGCCAGGCCAGGCCAGGGCCAGGCCAGGCCAGGCCAGGCCAGGCCAGGCCAGGCCAGGCCAGGCCAGGCAGGCCAGGCCAGGCCAGGGCCAGGCAGGGCAGGCCAGGGCCAGGCCAGGCCAGGCCAGGCCAGGCCAGGCCAGGCCAGGCCAGGCCAGGCCAGGCCAGGCCAGGCCAGGCCAGGCCAGGGCCAGGCCAGGCCAGGCCAGGCCAGGGCCAGGCCAGGCCAGGCCAGGCCAGGCCAGGCCAGGGGCCAGGCCAGGCCAGGCCAGGCCAGGCCAGGCCAGGCCAGGCCAGGCCAGGGGCCAGGCCAGGCCAGGGCCAGGCCAGGCCAGGCCAGGCCAGGCCAGGCCAGGCCAGGCCAGGGCCAGGCCAGGCCAGGCCAGGCCAGGCCAGGCCAGGGGGCCAGGCCAGGCCAGGCCAGGCCAGGCCAGGGGCCAGGCCAGGGCCAGGCCAGGCCAGGCCAGGCCAGGCCAGGCCAGGCCAGGCCAGGCCAGGCCAGGCCAGGCCAGGCCAGGCCAGGCCAGGCCAGGCCAGGCCAGGCCAGGCCAGGCCAGGCCAGGCCAGGGCCAGGCCAGGCCAGCCAGGCCAGGGCCAGGCCAGGCCAGGCCAGGCCAGGCCAGGCCAGGCCAGGCCAGGCCAGGCCAGGCCAGGCCAGGCCAGGCCAGGCCAGGCCAGGCCAGGGGCCAGGGCCAGGCCAGGCCAGGGGCCAGGCAGGCAGGGCAGGCCAGGGCCAGGCCAGGCCAGGCCAGGGGCCAGGCCAGGCCAGGCCAGGCCAGGCCAGGCCAGGCCAGGCCAGGCCAGGCCAGGCCAGGCCTGCCAGGCCAGGCCAGGCCAGGCCAGGCCAGGCCAGGCCAGGCCAGGCCAGGGCCAGGGCCAGGCCAGGCCAGGGGCCAGGCCAGGGCCAGGGCAGGGGGCCAGGCCAGGCCAGGGCCAGGCCAGGCCAGGCCAGGCCAGGCCAGGCCAGGCCAGGGCCAGGCCAGGCCAGGCCAGGCCAGGCCAGGCCAGGCCAGGCCAGGGCAGGCCAGGCCAGGCCAGGCCAGGCCAGGCCAGGGCCAGGGCCAGGCCAGGCCAGGCCAGGCCAGGCCAGGCCAGGCCAGGCCCAGGCCAGGCCAGGCCAGGCCAGGCCAGGCCAGGTTAGGCCAGGCCAGGCCAGGCCAGGCCAGGCCAGGGCAGGCCAGGCCAGGCCAGGCCAGGCCAGGCCAGGGGCCAGGCCAGGGCCAGGCCAGGGCCAGGCCAGGCCAGGCCAGGCCAGGCCAGGCCAGGCCAGGCCAGGCCAGGCCAGGCCAGGCCAGGCCAGCCAGGCCAGGCCAGGCCAGGCCAGGCCAGGCCAGGCCAGGCCAGGCCAGGCCAGGCCAGGCCAGGCCAGGCCAGGCCAGGCCAGGCCAGGCCAGGCCAGGCCAGGCCAGGCAGGCCAGGCCAGGCCAGGCCAGGCCAGGCCAGGCCAGGCCAGGCCAGGCCAGGCCAGGCCAGGCCAGGCCAGGCCAGGCCAGGCCAGGCCAGGCCAGGCCAGGCCAGGCCAGGCCAGGCCAGGCCAGGCCAGGCCAGGCCAGGCCAGGCCAGGCCAGGCCCAGGCCAGGCCAGGCCAGGCCAGGCCAGGCCAGGCCAGGCCAGGCCAGGCCAGGCCAGGCCAGGCCAGGCCAGGCCAGGCCAGGCCAGGCCAGGCCAGGCCAGGCCAGGCCAGGCCAGGCCAGGGCCAGGCCAGGCCAGGCCAGGCAGGCAGGCCAGGCCAGGCCAGGCCAGGCCAGGCCAGGCCAGGCCAGGCCAGGCCAGGCCAGGCCAGGCCAGGCCAGGGCCAGGCCAGGCCAGGCCAGGCCAGGCCAGGCCAGGCCAGGCCAGGCCAGGGCAGGCCAGGCAGGCCAGGCCAGGGCCAGGCCAGGCCAGGCCAGGCCAGGCCAGGCCAGGCCAGGGGGCCAGGCCAGGCCAGGCCAGGCAGGCAGGCCAGGCCAGGCCAGGCCAGGCCAGGCCAGGCCAGGCAGGCCAGGCCAGGCCAGGCCAGGCCAGGCCAGGCCAGGCCAGGCCAGGCCAGGCCAGGCCAGGCCAGGCCAGGCCAGGCCAGGCCAGGCCAGGCCAGGCCAGGCCAGGCCAGGCCAGGCCAGGCCAGGCCAGGCCAGGCCAGGCCAGGCCAGGCCAGGCCAGGCCAGGCCAGGCCAGGCCAGGCCAGGCCAGGCCAGGCCAGGCCAGGCCAGGCCAGGCCAGGCCAGGCCAGGCCAGGCCAGGGCCAGGCCAGGCCAGGCCAGGCCAGGCCAGGCCAGGCCAGGCCAGGCCAGGCCAGGCCAGGCCAGGCCAGGGCCAGGCCAGGCCAGGCCAGGCCAGGCCAGGCCAGGCCAGGCCAGGCCAGGCCAGGCCAGGGCCAGGCCAGGCCAGGCCAGGCCAGGCCAGGCCAGGCCAGGCCAGGCCAGGCCAGGCCAGGCCAGGCCAGGCCAGGGCCAGGCCAGGCCAGGCCAGGCCAGGCCAGGCCAGGCCAGGCCAGGCCAGGCCAGGCCAGGCCAGGCCAGGCCAGGCCAGGCCAGGCAGGCCAGGCCAGGCCAGGCCAGGCCAGGCCAGGCCAGGCCAGGCCAGGCCAGGCCAGGCCAGGCCAGGCCAGGCCAGGCCAGGCCAGGCCAGGCCAGGCCAGGCCAGGCCAGGCCAGGCCAGGCCAGGCCAGGCCAGGCCAGGCCAGGCCAGGCCAGGCCAGGCCAGGCCAGGCCAGGCCAGGCCAGGCCAGGCCAGGCCAGGCCAGGCCAGGCCAGGCCAGGCCAGGCCAGGCCAGGCCAGGCCAGGGCCAGGCCAGGCCAGGCCAGGCCAGGCCAGGCCAGGCCAGGCCAGGCCAGGCCAGGCCAGGCCAGGCCAGGCCAGGCCAGGCCAGGCCAGGCCAGGCCAGGCCAGGCCAGGCCAGGCCCAGGCCAGGCCAGGCCAGGCCAGGCCAGGCCAGGCCAGGCCAGGCCAGGCCAGGCCAGGCCAGGCCAGGCCAGGCCAGGCCAGGCCAGGCCAGGCCAGGCCAGGCCAGGCCAGGCCAGGCCAGGCCAGGCCAGGCCAGGCCAGGCCAGGCCAGGCCAGGCCAGGCCAGGCCAGGCCAGGCCAGGCCAGGCCAGGCCAGGCCAGGCCAGGCCAGGCCAGGCCAGGCCAGGCCAGGCCAGGCCAGGCCAGGCCAGGCCAGGCCAGGCCAGGCCAGGCCAGGCCAGGCCAGGCCAGGCCAGGCCAGGCCAGGCCAGGCCAGGCCAGGCCAGGCCAGGCCAGGCCAGGCCAGGCCAGGCCAGGCCAGGCCAGGCCAGGCCAGGCCAGGCCAGGCCAGGCCAGGCCAGGCCAGCAGGCCAGGGCCAGGCCAGGCCAGGCCAGGCCAGGCCAGGCCAGGCCAGGCCAGGCCAGGCCAGGCCAGGCCAGGCCAGGCCAGGCCAGGCCAGGCCAGGCCAGGCCAGGCCAGGCCAGGCCAGGGCCAGGCCAGGCCAGGCCAGGCCAGGCCAGGCCAGGCCAGGCCAGGCAGGCCAGGCCAGGCCAGGCCAGGCCAGGCCAGGCCAGGCCAGGCCAGGCCAGGCCAGGCCAGGCCAGGCCAGGCCAGGCCAGGCCAGGCCAGGCCAGGCCAGGCCAGGCCAGGCCAGGCCAGGCCAGGCCAGGCCAGGCCAGGCCAGGCCAGGCCAGGCCAGGCCAGGCCAGGCCAGGCCAGGCCAGGCCAGGCCAGGCCAGGCCAGGCCAGGCCAGGCCAGGCCAGGCCAGGCCAGGCCAGGCCAGGCCAGGCCAGGCCAGGCCAGGCCAGGCCAGGCCAGGCCAGGCCAGGCCAGGCCAGGCCAGGCCAGGCCAGGCCAGGCCAGGCCAGGCCAGGCCAGGCCAGGCCAGGCCAGGGCCAGGGCCAGGCCAGGCCAGGCCAGGCCAGGCCAGGCCAGGCCAGGCCAGGCCAGGCCAGGCCAGGCCAGGCCAGGCCAGGCCAGGCCAGGCCAGGCCAGGCCAGGCCAGGCCAGGCCAGGCCAGGCCAGGCCAGGCCAGGCCAGGCCAGGCCAGGCCAGGCCAGGCCAGGCCAGGCCAGGCCAGGCCAGGCCAGGCCAGGCCAGGCCAGGCCAGGCCAGGCCAGGCCAGGCCAGGCCAGGCCAGGCCAGGCCAGGCCAGGCCAGGCCAGGCCAGGCCAGGCCAGGCCAGGCCAGGCCAGGCCAGGCCAGGCCAGGCCAGGCCAGGCCAGGCCAGGGCCAGGCCAGGCCAGGCCAGGCCAGGCCAGGCCAGGCCAGGCCAGGCCAGGCCAGGCCAGGCCAGGCCAGGCCAGGCCAGGCCAGGCCAGGCCAGGCCAGGCCAGGCCAGGCCAGGCCAGGCCAGGCCAGGCAGGCCAGGCCAGGCCAGGCCAGGCCGGGCCAGGGCCAGGCCAGGCCAGGCCAGGCAGGCCAGGCCAGGCCAGGCCAGGCCAGGCCAGGCCAGGCCAGGCCAGGCCAGGCCAGGCCAGGCCAGGCCAGGCCAGGCCAGGCCAGGCCAGGCCAGGCCAGGCCAGGCCAGGCCAGGCCAGGCCAGGCCAGGCCAGGCCAGGGCCAGGCCAGGCCAGGCCAGGCCAGGCCAGGCCAGGCCAGGCCAGGCCAGGGCCAGGCCAGGCCAGGCCAGGCCAGGCCAGGCCAGGCCAGGCCAGGCCAGGCCAGGCCAGGCCAGGCCAGGCCAGGCCAGGCCAGGCCAGGCCAGGCCAGGCCAGGCCAGGCCAGGCCAGGCCAGGCCAGGCCAGGCCAGGCCAGGCCAGGCCAGGCCAGGCCAGGCCAGGCCAGGCCAGGCCAGGCCAGGCCAGGCCAGGCCAGGCCAGGCCAGGCCAGGCCAGGCCAGGCCAGGCCAGGCCAGGCCAGGCCAGGCCAGGCCAGGCCAGGCCAGGCCAGGCCAGGCCAGGCCAGGCCAGGCCAGGCCAGGCCAGGGCCAGGCCAGGCCAGGCCAGGCCAGGCCAGGCCAGGCCAGGCCAGGCCAGGCCAGGCCAGGCCAGGCCAGGCCAGGCCAGGCCAGGGCCAGGCCAGGCCAGGCCAGGCCAGGCCAGGCCAGGCCAGGCCAGGCCAGGCCAGGCCAGGCCAGGCCAGGCCAGGCCAGGCCAGGCCAGGCCAGGCCAGGCCAGGCCAGGCCAGGCCAGGCCAGGCCAGGCCAGGCCAGGGCCAGGCCAGGCCAGGCCAGGCCAGGCCAGGCCAGGCCAGGCCAGGCCAGGCCAGGCCAGGCCAGGGCCAGGCCAGGCCAGGCCAGGCCAGGCCAGGCCAGGCCAGGGCCAGGCCAGGCCAGGCCAGGCCAGGCCAGGCCAGGCCAGGCCAGGCCAGGCCAGGCCAGGCCAGGCCAGGCCAGGCCAGGCCAGGCCAGGCCAGGCCAGGCCAGGCCAGGCCAGGCCAGGCCAGGCCAGGCCAGGCCAGGCCAGGCCAGGCCAGGCAGGCCAGGCCAGGCCAGGCCAGGGCCAGGCCAGGCCAGGCCAGGCCAGGCCAGGCCAGGCCAGGCCAGGCCAGGCCAGGCCAGGCCAGGCCAGGCCAGGCCAGGCCAGGCCAGGCCAGGCCAGGCCAGGCCAGGCCAGGCCAGGCCAGGCCAGGCCAGGCCAGGCCAGGCCAGGCCAGGCCAGGCCAGGCCAGGCCAGGCCAGGCCAGGCCAGGCCAGGCCAGGCCAGGCCAGGCCAGGCCAGGCCAGGCCAGGCCAGGCCAGGCCAGGCCAGGCCAGGCCAGGCCAGGCCAGGCCAGGCCAGGCCAGGCCAGGCCAGGCCAGGCCAGGCCAGGCCAGGCCAGGCCAGGCCAGGCAGGCCAGGCCAGGCCAGGCCAGGCCAGGCCAGGCCAGGCCAGGCCAGGCCAGGCCAGGCCAGGCCAGGGCCAGGCCAGGCCAGGCCAGGCCAGGCCAGGCCAGGCCAGGCCAGGCCAGGCCAGGCCAGGCCAGGCCAGGCCAGGCCAGGCCAGGGCCAGGCCAGGCCAGGCCAGAGCCAGGCCAGGCCAGCCAGGCCAGGCCAGGCCAGGCCAGGCCAGGCCAGGCCAGGCCAGGCCAGGCCAGGCCAGGCCAGGCCAGGCCAGGCCAGGCCAGGCCAGGCCAGGCCAGGCCAGGCCAGGCCAGGCCAGGCCAGGGCCAGGCCAGGCCAGGCCAGGCCAGGCCAGGCCAGGCCAGGCCAGGCCAGGCCAGGCCAGGCCAGGCCAGGCCAGGCCAGGCCAGGCCAGGCCAGGCCAGGCCAGGCCAGGCCAGGCCAGGCCAGGCCAGGCCAGGCCAGGCCAGGCCAGGCCAGGCCAGGCCAGGCCAGGCCAGGCCAGGCCAGGCCAGGCCAGGCCAGGCCAGGCCAGGCCAGGCCAGGCCAGGCCAGGCCAGGCCAGGCCAGGCCAGGCAGGCCAGGGCCAGGCCAGGCCAGGCCAGGCCAGGCCAGGCCAGGCCAGGCCAGGCCAGGCCAGGCCAGGCCAGGCCAGGCCAGGCCAGGCCAGGCCAGGCCAGGCCAGGCCAGGCCAGGCCAGGCAAGGCCAGGCCAGGCCAGGCCAGGCCAGGCCAGGCCAGGCCAGGCCAGGCCAGGCCAGGCCAGGCCAGGCCAGGCCAGGCCAGGCCAGGCCAGGCCAGGCCAGGCCAGGCCAGGCCAGGCCAGGCCAGGCCAGGCCAGGCCAGGCCAGGCCAGGCCAGGCCAGGCCAGGCCAGGCCAGGCCAGGCCAGGCCAGGCCAGGCCAGGCCAGGCCAGGCCAGGCCAGGCCAGGCCAGGCCAGGCCAGGCCAGGCCAGGCCAGGCCAGGCCAGGCCAGGCCAGGCCAGGCCAGGCCAGGCCAGGCCAGGCCAGGCCAGGGCCAGGCCAGGCCAGGCCAGGCCAGGCCAGGCCAGGCCAGGCCAGGCCAGGCCAGGCCAGGCCAGGCCAGGCCAGGCCAGGCCAGGCCAGGCCAGGCCAGGCCAGGCCAGGCCAGGCCAGGCCAGGCCAGGCCAGGCCAGGCCAGGCCAGGCCAGGCCAGGCCAGGCCAGGCCAGGCCAGGCCAGGCCAGGCCAGGCCAGGCCAGGCCAGGCCAGGCCAGGCCAGGCCAGGCCAGGCCAGGCCAGGCCAGGCCAGGCCAGGCCAGGCCAGGCCAGGCCAGGCCAGGCCAGGCCAGGCCAGGCCAGGCCAGGCCAGGCCAGGCCAGGCCAGGCCAGGCCAGGCCAGGCCAGGCCAGGCCAGGCCAGGCCAGGCCAGGCCAGGCCAGGCCAGGCCAGGCCAGGCCAGGCCAGGCCAGGCCAGGCCAGGCCAGGCCAGGCCAGGCCAGGCCAGGCCAGGCCAGGCCAGGCCAGGCCAGGCCAGGCCAGGCCAGGCCAGGCCAGGCCAGGCCAGGCCAGGCCAGGCCAGGCCAGGCCAGGCCAGGCCAGGCCAGGCCAGGCCAGGCCAGGCCAGGCCAGGCCAGGCCAGGCCAGGCCAGGCCAGGCCAGGGCCAGGCCAGGCCAGGCCAGGCCAGGGCCAGGCCAGGCCAGGCCAGGCCAGGCCAGGCCAGGCCAGGCCAGGCCAGGCCAGGCCAGGCCAGGCCAGGCCAGGCCAGGCCAAACCAGGCCAGGCCAGGCCAGGCCAGGCCAGGCCAGGCCAGGCTTCAGGGCCAGGCCAGGCCAGGCCAGGCCAGGCCAGGCCAGGCCAGGCCAGGCCAGGCCAGGCCAGGCCAGGCCAGGCCAGGCCAGGCCAGGCCAGGCCAGGCCAGGCCAGGCCAGGCCAGGCCAGGCCAGGCCAGGCCAGGCCAGGCCAGGCCAGGCCAGGCCAGGCCAGGCCAGGCCAGGCCAGGCCAGGCCAGGCCAGGCCAGGCCAGGGCCAGGCCAGGCCAGGCCAGGGCCAGGCCAGGCCAGGCCAGGCCAGGCCAGGCCAGGCCAGGCCAGGCCAGGCCAGGCCAGGCCAGGCCAGGCCAGGCCAGGCCAGGCCAGGCCAGGCCAGGCCAGGCCAGGCCAGGCCAGGCCAGGCCAGGCCAGGCCAGGCCAGGCCAGGCCAGGCCAGGCCAGGCCAGGCCAGGCCAGGCCAGGCCAGGGCCAGGCCAGGCCAGGCCAGGCCAGGCCAGGCCAGGCCAGGCCAGGCCAGGCCAGGCCAGGCCAGGCCAGGCCAGGCCAGGCCAGGCCAGGCCAGGCCAGGCCAGGCCAGGCCAGGCCAGGCCAGGCCAGGCCAGGCCAGGCCAGGCCAGGCCAGGCCAGGCCAGGCCAGGCCAGGCCAGGCCAGGCCAGGCCAGGCCAGGCCAGGCCAGGCCAGGCCAGGCCAGGCCAGGCCAGGCCAGGCCAGGCCAGGCCAGGCCAGGCCAGGCCAGGCCAGGCCAGGCCAGGCCAGGCCAGGCCAGGCCAGGCCAGGCCAGGCCAGGCCAGGCCAGGCCAGGCCAGGCCAGGCCAGGCCAGGCCAGGCCAGGCCAGGCCAGGCCAGGCCAGGCCAGGCCAGGCCAGGCCAGGCCAGGCCAGGCCAGGCCAGGCCAGGCCAGGCCAGGCCAGGCCAGGCCAGGCCAGGCCAGGCCAGGCCAGGCCAGGCCAGGCCAGGCCAGGCCAGGCCAGGCCAGGCCAGGCCAGGCCAGGGCCAGGCCAGGCCAGGCCAGGCCCCAGGCCAGCCAGGCCAGGCCAGGCCAGGCCAGGCCAGGCCAGGCCAGGCCAGGCCAGGCCAGGCCAGGCCAGGCCAGGCCAGGCCAGGCCAGGCCAGGCCAGGCCAGGCCAGGCCAGGCCAGGCCAGGCCAGGCCAGGCCAGGCCAGGCCAGGCCAGGCCAGGCCAGGCCAGGCCAGGCCAGGCCAGGCCAGGCCAGGCCAGGCCAGGCCAGGCCAGGCCAGGCCAGGCCAGGCCAGGCCAGGCCAGGCCAGGCCAGGCCAGGCCCAGGCCAGGCCAGGCCAGGCCAGGCCAGGCCAGGCCAGGCCAGGCCAGGCCAGGGCCAGGCCAGGCCAGGCCAGGCCAGGCCAGGCCAGGCCAGGCCAGGCCAGGCCAGGCCAGGCCAGGCCAGGCCAGGCCAGGCCAGGGCCAGGCCAGGCCAGGCCAGGCCAGGCCAGGCCAGGCCAGGCCAGGCCAGGCCAGGCCAGGCCAGGCCAGGCCAGGCCAGGCCAGGCCAGGCCAGGCCAGGCCAGGCCAGGGCCAGGCCAGGCCCAGGCCAGGCCAGGCCAGGCCAGGCCAGGCCAGGCCAGGCCAGGCCAGGCCAGGCCAGGCCAGGCCAGGCCAGGCCAGGGCCAGGCCAGGCCAGGCCAGGCCAGGCCAGGCCAGGCCAGGCCAGGCCAGGCCAGGCCAGGCCAGGCCAGGCCAGGCCAGGCAGGGCCAGGCCAGGCCAGGCCAGGCCAGGCCAGGCCAGGCCAGGCCAGGCCAGGCCAGGCCAGGCCAGGCCAGGCCAGGCCAGGCCAGGCCAGGCCAGGCCAGGCCAGGCCAGGCCAGGCCAGGCCAGGCCAGGCCAGGCCAGGCCAGGCCAGGGCCAGGCCAGGCCAGGCCAGGCCAGGCCAGGCCAGGCCAGGCCAGGCCAGGCCAGGCCAGGCCAGGCCAGGCCAGGCCAGGCCAGGCCAGGCCAGGCCAGGCCAGGCCAGGCCAGGCCAGGCCAGGCCAGGCCAGGCCAGGCCAGGCCAGGCCAGGCCAGGGGGGCCAGGCCAGGCCAGGCCAGGCCAGGCCAGGCCAGGCCAGGCCAGGCCAGGCCAGGCCAGGCCAGGCCAGGCCAGGCCAGGCCAGGCCAGGCCAGGCCAGGCCAGGCCAGGGCCAGGCCAGGCCAGGCCAGGCCAGGCCAGGCCAGGCCAGGCCAGGCCAGGCCAGGCCAGGCCAGGCCAGGCCAGGCCAGGCCAGGCCAGGCCAGGCCAGGCCAGGCCAGGCCAGGCCAGGCCAGGCCAGGCCAGGCCAGGCCAGGCCAGGCCAGGCCAGGGCCAGGCCAGGCCAGGCCAGGCCAGGCCAGGCCAGGCCAGGCCAGGCCAGGCCAGGCCAGGCCAGGCCAGGCCAGGGCCAGGCCAGGCCAGGCCAGGCCAGGCCAGGCCAGGCCAGGCCAGGCCAGGCCAGGCCAGGCCAGGCCAGGCCAGGCCAGGCCAGGCCAGGCCAGGCCAGGCCAGGCCAGGCCAGGCCAGGCCAGGCCAGGCCAGGCCAGGCCAGGCCAGGCCAGGCCAGGCCAGGCCAGGCCAGGCCAGGGCCAGGCCAGGCCAGGCCAGCCAGGCCAGGCCAGGCCAGGCCAGGCCAGGGCCAGGCCAGGCCAGGCCAGGCCAGGCCAGGCCAGGCCAGGCCAGGCCAGGCCAGGCCAGGCCAGGCCAGGCCAGGCCAGGCCAGGCCAGGCCAGGCCAGGGCCAGGCCAGGCCAGGCCAGGCCAGGCCAGGCCAGGCCAGGGCCAGGCCAGGCCAGGCCAGGCCAGGCCAGGCCAGGCCAGGCCAGGCCAGGCCAGGCCAGGCCAGGCCAGGCCAGGCCAGGCCAGGCCAGGCCAGGCCAGGCCAGGCCAGGCCAGGCCAGGCCAGGCCAGGCCAGGCCAGGCCAGGCCAGGCCAGGCCAGGCCAGGCCAGGCCAGGCCAGGCCAGGCCAGGCCAGGCCAGGGCCAGGCCAGGCCAGGCCAGGCCAGGCCAGGCCAGGCCAGGCCAGGCCAGGCCAGGCCAGGCCAGGCCAGGCCAGGCCAGGCCAGGCCAGGCCAGCCAGGCCAGGCCAGGCCAGGCCAGGCCAGGCCAGCCAGGCCAGGCCAGGCCAGGCCAGGCCAGGCCAGGCCAGGCCAGGGCCAGGCCAGGCCAGGCCAGGCCAGGCCAGGCCAGGCCAGGCCAGGCCAGGCCAGGGCCAGGCCAGGCCAGGCCAGGCCAGGCCAGGCCAGGGCCAGGCCAGGCCAGGCCAGGCCAGGCCAGGCCAGGCCAGGCCAGGCCAGGCCAGGCCAGGCCAGGCCAGGCCAGGCCAGGCCAGGCCAGGCCAGGCCAGGCCAGGCCAGGCCAGGCCAGGCCAGGCCAGGCCAGGCCAGGCCAGGCCAGGCCAGGCCAGGCCAGGCCAGGCCAGGCCAGGCCAGGCCAGGCCAGGCCAGGCCAGGCCAGGCCAGGCCAGGCCAGGCCAGGCCAGGCCAGGCCAGGGCCAGGCCAGGCCAGGCCAGGCCAGGCCAGGCCAGGCCAGGCCAGGCCAGGCCAGGCCAGGCCAGGCCAGGCCAGGCCAGGGCCAGGCCAGGCCAGGCCAGGCCAGGCCAGGCCAGGGCCAGGCCAGGCCAGGCCAGGCCAGGCCAGGCCAGGCCAGGCCAGGCCAGGCCAGGCCAGGCCAGGCCAGGCCAGGCCAGGCCAGGCCAGGCCAGGCCAGGCCAGGCCAGGCCAGGCCAGGCCAGGGCCAGGCCAGGCCAGGCCAGGCCAGGCCAGGCCAGGCCAGGCCAGGCCAGGCCAGGCCAGGCCAGGCCAGGCCAGGCCAGGGCCAGGCCAGGCCAGGCCAGGCCAGGCCAGGCCAGGCCAGGCCAGGCCAGGCCAGGCCAGGCCAGGCCAGGCCAGGCCAGGCCAGGCCAGGCCAGGCCAGGCCAGGCCAGGCCAGGCCAGGCCAGGCCAGGGCCAGGCCAGGCCAGGCCAGGCCAGGCCAGGCCAGGCCAGGCCAGGGCCAGGCCAGGCCAGGCCAGGCCAGGCCAGGCCAGGCCAGGCCAGGCCAGGCCAGGCCAGGCCAGGCCAGGCCAGGCCAGGCCAGGGCCAGGCCAGGCCAGGCCAGGCCAGGCCAGGGGCCAGGCCAGGCCAGGCCAGGCCAGGCCAGGCCAGGCCAGGGCCAGGCCAGGCCAGGCCAGGCCAGGCCAGGCCAGGCCAGGCAGGCCAGGCAGGCCAGGCCAGGCCAGGCCAGGCCAGGCCAGGCCAGGCCAGGCCAGGCCAGGCCAGGCCAGGCCAGGCCAGGCCAGGCCAGGCCAGGCCAGGCCAGGCCAGGCCAGGCCAGGCCAGGCCAGGCCAGGCCAGGCCAGGCCAGGCCAGGCCAGGCCAGGCCAGGCCAGGCCAGGCCAGGCCAGGCCAGGCCAGGCCAGGCCAGGCCAGGCCAGGCCAGGCCAGGCCAGGCCAGGCCAGGCCAGGCCAGGCCAGGCCAGGCCAGGCCAGGCCAGGCCAGGCCAGGGCCAGGCCAGGCCAGGCCAGGCCAGGCCAGGCCAGGCCAGGCCAGGCCAGGCCAGGCCAGGCCAGGCCAGGCCAGGCCAGGCCAGGCCAGGCCAGGCCAGGCCAGGCCAGGCCAGGCCAGGCCAGGCCAGGCCAGGCCAGGCCAGGCCAGGCCAGGCCAGGCCAGGCCAGGCAGGCCAGGCCAGGCCAGGCCAGGCCAGGCCAGGCCAGGCCAGGCCAGGCCAGGCCAGGCCAGGCCAGGCCAGGCCAGGCCAGGCCAGGCCAGGCCAGGCCAGGCCAGGCCAGGCCAGGCCAGGCCAGGCCAGGCCAGGCCAGGCCAGGCCAGGCCAGGCCAGGCCAGGCCAGGCCAGGCCAGGCCAGGCCAGGCCAGGCCAGGCCAGGCCAGGCCCAGGCCAGGCCAGGCCAGGCCAGGCCAGGCCAGGCCAGGCCAGGCCAGGCCAGGCCAGGCCAGGGCCAGGCCAGGCCAGGCCAGGCCAGGCCAGGCCAGGCCAGGCCAGGCCAGGCCAGGCCAGGCCAGGCCAGGCCAGGCCAGGCCAGGCCAGGCCAGGCCAGGCCAGGCCAGGCCAGGCCAGGCCAGGCCAGGCCAGGCCAGGCCAGGCCAGGCCAGGCCAGGGCCAGGCCAGGCCAGGCCAGGCCAGGCCAGGCCAGGCCAGGCCAGGCCAGGCCAGGCCAGGCCAGGCCAGGCCAGGCCAGGCCAGGCCAGGCCAGGCCAGGCCAGGCCAGGCCAGGCCAGGCCAGGCCAGGCCAGGCCAGGCCAGGCCAGGCCAGGCCAGGCCAGGCCAGGCCAGGCCAGGCCAGGCCAGGCCAGGCCAGGCCAGGCCAGGCCAGGCCAGGCCAGGCCAGGCCAGGCCAGGCCAGGCCAGGCCAGGCCAGGCCAGGCCAGGCCAGGCCAGGCCAGGCCAGGCCAGGCCAGGCCAGGCCAGGCCAGGCCAGGCCAGGCCAGGCCAGGCCAGGCCAGGCCAGGCCAGGCCAGGCCAGGCCAGGCCAGGCCAGGCCAGGCCAGGCCAGGCCAGGCCAGGCCAGGCCAGGCCAGGCCAGGCCAGGCCAGGCCAGGCCAGGCCAGGCCAGGCCAGGCCAGGCCAGGCCAGGCCAGGCCAGGCCAGGCCAGGGCCAGGCCAGGCCAGGCCAGGCCAGGCCAGGCCAGGCCAGGCCAGGCCAGGCCAGGCCAGGCCAGGCCAGGGCCAGGCCAGGCCAGGCCAGGCCAGGCCAGGCCAGGCCAGGCCAGGCCAGGCCAGGCCAGGCCAGGCCAGGCCAGGCCAGGCCAGGCCAGGCCAGGCCAGGCCAGGCCAGGCCAGGCCAGGCCAGGCCAGGCCAGGCCAGGCCAGGCCAGGCCAGGCCAGGCCAGGCCAGGCCAGGCCAGGCCAGGCCAGGCCAGGCCAGGCCAGGCCAGGCCAGGCCAGGCCAGGCCAGGCCAGGCCAGGCCAGGCCAGGCCAGGCCAGGCCAGGGCCAGGCCAGGCCAGGCCAGGCCAGGGCCAGGCCAGGCCAGGCCAGGCCAGGCCAGGCCAGGCCAGGCCAGGCCAGGCCAGGCCAGGCCAGGCCAGGCCAGGCCAGGCCAGGCCAGGCCAGGCCAGGCCAGGCCAGGCCAGGCCAGGCCAGGCCAGGCCAGGCAGGCCAGGCCAGGCCAGGCCAGGCCAGGCCAGGCCAGGCCAGGCCAGGCCAGGCCAGGCCAGGCCAGGCCAGGCCAGGCCAGGCCAGGCCAGGCCAGGCCAGGCAGGCCAGGCCAGGCCCAGGCCAGGCCAGGCCAGGCAGGCCAGGCCAGGCCAGGCCAGGCCAGGCCAGGCCAGGCCAGGCCAGGCCAGGCCAGGCCAGGCCAGGCCAGGCCAGGCCAGGCCAGGCCAGGCCAGGCCAGGCCAGGGCCAGGCCAGGCCAGGCCAGGCCAGGCCAGGCCAGGCCAGGCCAGGCCAGGCCAGGCCAGGCCAGGCCAGGGCCAGGCCAGGGCCAGGCCAGGCCAGGCCAGGGCCAGGCCAGGCCAGGCCAGGCCAGGCCAGGCCAGGCCAGGCCAGGCCAGGCCAGGCCAGGCCAGGCCAGGCCAGGCCAGGCCAGGCCAGGCCAGGCCAGGCCAGGCCAGGCCAGGCCAGGCCAGGCCAGGCCAGGCCAGGCCAGGCCAGGGCCAGGCCAGGCCAGGCCAGGCCAGGCCAGGCCAGGCCAGGCCAGGCCAGGCCAGGCCAGGCCAGGCCAGGCCAGGGCCAGGCCAGGCCAGGCCAGGCCAGGCTTTGGCCAGGCCAGGCCAGGCCAGGCCAGGCCAGGCCAGGGCAGGCCAGGCCAGGCCAGGCCAGGCCAGGCCAGGCCAGGCCAGGGCCAGGCCAGGCCAGGCCAGGCCAGGCCAGGCCAGGCCAGGCCAGGCCAGGCCAGGCCAGGCCAGGCCAGGCCAGGCCAGGCCAGGCCAGGCCAGGCCAGGCCAGGCCAGGCCAGGCCAGGCCAGGCCAGGCCAGGCCAGGCCAGGCCAGGCCAGGCCAGGCCAGGCCAGGCCAGGCCAGGCCAGGCCAGGCCAGGCCAGGCCAGGCCAGGCCAGGCCAGGCCAGGCCAGGCCAGGCCAGGCCAGGCCAGGCCAGGCCAGGCCAGGCCAGGCCAGGCCAGGCCAGGCCAGGCCAGGCCAGGCCAGGCCAGGCCAGGCCAGGCCAGGCCAGGCCAGGCCAGGCCAGGCCAGGCCAGGCCAGGCCAGGCCAGGCCAGGCCAGGCCAGGCCAGGCCAGGCCAGGCCAGGCCAGGCCAGGCCAGGCCAGGCCAGGCCAGGCCAGGCCAGGGGGCCAGGCCAGGCCAGGCCAGGCCAGGCCAGGCCAGGCCAGGCCAGGCCAGCCAGGCCAGGCCAGGCCAGGCCAGGCCAGGCCAGGCCAGGCCAGGCCAGGCCAGGCCAGGCCAGGCCAGGCCAGGCCAGGCCAGGCCAGGCCAGGCCAGGCCAGGCCAGGCCAGGCCAGGCCAGGCCAGGCCAGGCCAGGCCAGGCCAGGCCAGGCCAGGCCAGGCCAGGCCAGGCCAGGCCAGGCCAGGCCAGGCCAGGCCAGGCCAGGCCAGGCCAGGCCAGGCCAGGCCAGGCCAGGCCAGGCCAGGCCAGGCCAGGCCAGGCCAGGCCAGGCCAGGCCAGGCCAGGCCAGGCCAGGCCAGGCCAGGCCAGGCCAGGCCAGGCCAGGCCAGGCCAGGCCAGGCCAGGCCAGGCCAGGCCAGGCCAGGCCAGGCCAGGCCAGGCCAGGCCAGGCCAGGCCAGAAGGCCAGGCCAGGCCAGGCCAGGCCAGGCCAGGCCAGGCCAGGCCAGGCCAGGACCAGGCCAGGCCAGGCCAGGCCAGGCCAGGCCAGGGCCAGGCCAGGCCAGGCCAGGCCAGGCCAGGCCAGGCCAGGCCAGGCCAGGCCAGGCCAGGCCAGGCCAGGCCAGGCCAGGCCAGGCCAGGCCAGGCCAGGCCAGGCCAGGCCAGGCCAGGCCAGGCCAGGCCAGGCCAGGCCAGGCCAGGCCAGGCCAGGCCAGGCCAGGCCAGGCCAGGCCAGGCCAGGCCAGGCCAGGCCAGGCCAGGCCAGGCCAGGCCAGGCCAGGCCAGGCCAGGCCAGGCCAGGCCAGGCCAGGCCAGGCCAGGCCAGGCCAGGCCAGGCCAGGCCAGGCCAGGCCAGGCCAGGCCAGGCCAGGCCAGGCCAGGCCAGGCCAGGGCCAGGCCAGGCCAGGCCAGGCCAGGCCAGGCCAGGCCAGGCCAGGGCCAGGCCAGGCCAGGCCAGGCCAGGCCAGGCCAGGCCAGGCCAGGCCAGGCCAGGCCAGGCCAGGCCAGGCCAGGCCAGGCCAGGCCAGGCCAGGCCAGGCCAGGCCAGGCCAGGCCAGGCCAGGCCAGGCCAGGCCAGGCCAGGCCAGGCCAGGCCAGGCCAGGCCAGGGCAGGCCAGGCCAGGCCAGGCCAGGCCAGGCCAGGCCAGGCCAGGGCCAGGCCAGGCCAGGCCAGGCCAGGCCAGGCCAGGCCAGGCCAGGCCAGGCCAGGCCAGGCCAGGCCAGGCCAGGCCAGGCCAGGCCAGGCCAGGCCAGGCCAGGCCAGGCCAGGCCAGGCCAGGCCAGGCCAGGCCAGGCCAGGCCAGGCCAGGCCAGGCCAGGCCAGGCCAGGCCAGGCCAGGCCAGGCCAGGCCAGGCCAGGCCAGGCCAGGCCAGGCCAGGCCAGGCCAGGCCAGGCCAGGCCAGGCCAGGCCAGGCCAGGCCAGGCCAGGCCAGGCCAGGCCAGGCCAGGCCAGGCCAGGCCAGGCCAGGCCAGGCCAGGCCAGGCCAGGCCAGGCCAGGCCAGGCCAGGCCAGGCCAGGCCAGGCCAGGCCAGGCCAGGCCAGGCCAGGCCAGGGCAGGCCAGGCCAGGCCAGGCCAGGCCAGGCCAGGCCAGGCCAGGCCAGGCCAGGCAGGCCAGGCCAGGCCAGGCCAGGCCAGGCCAGGCCAGGCCAGGCCAGGCCAGGCCAGGCCAGGCCAGGCCAGGCCAGGCCAGGCCAGGCCAGGCCAGGCCAGGCCAGGCCAGGCCAGGCCAGGCCAGGCCAGGCCAGGCCAGGCCAGGCCAGGCCAGGCCAGGCCAGGCCAGGCCAGGCCAGGCCAGGCCAGGCCAGGCCAGGCCAGGCCAGGCCAGGCCAGGCCAGGCCAGGCCAGGCCAGGCCAGGCCAGGCCAGGCCAGGCCAGGCCAGGCCAGGCCAGGCCAGGCCAGGCCAGGCCAGGCCAGGCCAGGCCAGGCCAGGCCAGGCCAGGCCAGGCCAGGCCAGGCCAGGCCAGGCCAGGCCAGGCCAGGCCAGGCCAGGCCAGGCCAGGCCAGGCCAGGCCAGGCCAGGCCAGGCCAGGCCAGGCCAGGCCAGGCCAGGCCAGGCCAGGGCCAGGCCAGGGCCAGGCCAGGCCAGGCCAGGCCAGGCCAGGCCAGGCCAGGCCAGGCCAGGCCAGGCCAGGCCAGGCCAGGCCAGGCCAGGCCAGGCCAGGGCCAGGCCAGGCCAGGCCAGGCCAGGCCAGGCCAGGCCAGGCCAGGCCAGGCCAGGCCAGGCCAGGCCAGGCCAGGCCAGGCCAGGCCAGGCCAGGCCAGGCCAGGCCAGGCCAGGCCAGGCCAGGCCAGGCCAGGCCAGGCCAGGCCAGGCCAGGCCAGGCCAGGCCAGGCCAGGCCAGGCCAGGCCAGGCCAGGCCAGGCCAGGCCAGGCCAGGCCAGGCCAGGCCAGGCCAGGGCCAGGCCAGGCCAGGCCAGGCCAGGCCAGGCCAGGCCAGGCCAGGCCAGGCCAGGCCAGGCCAGGCCCAGGCCAGGCCAGGCCAGGCCAGGCCAGGCCAGGCCAGGCCAGGCCAGGCCAGGCCAGGCCAGGCCAGGCCAGGCCAGGCCAGGCCAGGCCAGGCCAGGCCAGGCCCGCCAGGCCAGGCCAGGCCAGGCCAGGCCAGCCAGGGCCAGGCCAGGCCAGGCCAGGCCAGGCCAGGCCAGGCCAGGCCAGGCCAGGCCAGGCCAGGCCAGGCCAGGCCAGGCCAGGCCAGGCCAGGCCAGGCCAGGCCAGGCCAGGCCAGGCCAGGCCAGGCCAGGCCAGGCCAGGCCAGGCCAGGCCAGGCCAGGCCAGGCCAGGCCAGGCCAGGCCAGGCCAGGCCAGGCCAGGCCAGGCCAGGCCAGGCCAGGCCAGGCCAGGCCAGGCCAGGCCAGGCCAGGCCAGGCCAGGCCAGGCCAGGCCAGGCCAGGCCAGGCCAGGCCAGGCCAGGCCAGGGCCAGGCCAGGCCAGGCCAGGCCAGGCCAGGCCAGGCCAGGCCAGGCCAGGCCAGGCCAGGCCAGGCCAGGCCAGGCCAGGCCAGGCCAGGCCAGGCCAGGCCAGGCCAGGCCAGGCCAGGCCAGGCCAGGCCAGGCCAGGCCAGGCCAGGCCAGGCCAGGCCAGGCCAGGCCAGGCCAGGCCAGGCCAGGCCAGGCCAGGCCAGGCCAGCAGGCCAGGCCAGGCCAGGCCAGGCCAGGCCAGGCCAGGCCAGGCCAGGCCAGGCCAGGCCAGGCCAGGCCAGGCCAGGCCAGGCCAGGGGCCAGGCCAGGCCAGGCCAGGCCAGGCCAGGCCAGGCCAGGCCAGGCCAGGCCAGGCCAGGCCAGGCCAGGCCAGGCCAGGCCAGGCCAGGCCAGGCCAGGGCCAGGGCCAGGCCAGGCCAGGCCAGGCCAGGCCAGGCCAGGCCAGGCCAGGCCAGGCCAGGCCAGGGCCAGGCCAGGCCAGGCCAGGCCAGGCCAGGCCAGGCCAGGCCAGGCCAGGCCAGGCCAGGCCAGGCCAGGCCAGGCCAGGCCAGGCCAGGCCAGGCCAGGCCAGGCCAGGCCAGGCCAGGCCAGGCCAGGCCAGGCCAGGCCAGGCCAGGCCAGGCCAGGCCAGGCCAGGCCAGGCCAGGCCAGGCCAGGCCAGGCCAGGCCAGGCCAGGCCAGGCCAGGCCAGGGCCAGGCCAAAATAGGCCAGGCCAGGGCCAGGCCAGGCCAGGCCAGGCCAGGCCAGGCCAGGCCAGGCCAGGCCAGGCCAGGCCAGGCCAGGCCAGGCCAGGCCAGGGCAGGCCAGGCCAGGCCAGGCCAGGCCAGGCCAGGCAGGCCAGGGCCAGGCCAGGCCAGGCCAGGCCAGGCCAGGCCAGGCCAGGCCAGGCCAGGCCAGGCCAGGCCAGGCCAGGCCAGGCCAGGCCAGGGCCAGGCCAGGCCAGGCCAGGCCAGGCCAGGCCAGGCCAGGCCAGGCCAGGCCAGGCCAGGCCAGGCCAGGCCAGGCCAGGCCAGGCCAGGCCAGGCCAGGCCAGGCCAGGCCAGGCCAGGCCAGGGCCAGGCCAGGCCAGGCCAGGCCAGGCCAGGCCAGGCCAGGCCAGGCCAGGCCAGGCCAGGCCAGGCCAGGCCAGGGCCAGGCCAGGCCAGGCCAGGCCAGGCCAGGCCAGGCCAGGCCAGGCCAGGCCAGGCCAGGCCAGGCCAGGCCAGGCCAGGCCAGGCCAGGCCAGGCAGGCCAGCCAGGCCAGGCCAGGCCAGGCCAGGCCAGGCCAGGCCAGGCCAGGCCAGGCCAGGCCAGGCCAGGCCAGGCCAGGCCAGGCCAGGCAGGCCAGGCCAGGCCAGGCCAGGCCAGGCCAGGCCAGGCCAGGCCAGGCCAGGCCAGGCCAGGCCAGGCCAGGCCAGGCCAGGCCAGGCCAGGCCAGGCCAGGCCAGGCCAGGCCAGGCCAGGCCAGGCCAGGCCAGGCCAGGCCAGGCCAGGCCAGGCCAGGCCAGGCCAGGCCAGGCCAGGCCAGGCCAGGCCAGGCCAGGCCAGGCCAGGCCAGGCCAGGCCAGGCCAGGCCAGGCCAGGCCAGGCCAGGCCAGGCCAGGCCAGGCCAGGCCAGGCCAGGCCAGGCCAGGCCAGGCCAGGCCAGGCCAGGCCAGGCCAGGCCAGGCCAGGCCAGGCCAGGCCAGGCCAGGCCAGGCCAGGCCAGGCCAGGCCAGGCCAGGCCAGGCCAGGCCAGGCCAGGGCCAGGCCAGGCCAGGCCAGGCCAGGCCAGGGCCAGGCCAGGCCAGGCCAGGCCAGGCCAGGCCAGGGCAGGCCAGGCCAGGCCAGGCCAGGGCCAGGCCAGGCCAGGCCAGGCCAGGCCAGGCCAGGCCAGGCCAGGCCAGGCCAGGCCAGGCCAGGGCCAGGCCAGGCCAGGCCAGGCCAGGCCAGGCCAGGCCAGGCCAGGCCAGGCCAGGCCAGGCCAGGCCAGGGCCAGGCCAGGCCAGGCCAGGCCAGGCCAGGCCAGGCCAGGCCAGGCCAGGCCAGGCCAGGCCAGGCCAGGCCAGGCCAGGCCAGGCCAGGCCAGGCCAGGCCAGGCCAGGCCAGGCCAGGCCAGGCCAGGCCAGGCCAGGCCAGGCCAGGCCAGGCCAGGCCAGGCCAGGCCAGGCCAGGCCAGGCCAGGCCAGGCCAGGCCAGGGCCAGGCCAGGCCAGGCCAGGCCAGGCCAGGCCAGGCCAGGCCAGGCCAGGCCAGGCCAGGCCAGGCCAGGCCAGGCAGGCCAGGCCAGGCCAGGCCAGGCCAGGCCAGGCCAGGCCAGGCCAGGCCAGGCCAGGCCCAGGCCAGGCCAGGCCAGGCCAGGCCAGGCCAGGCCAGGCCAGGCCAGGCCAGGCCAGGCCAGGCCAGGCCAGGCCAGGCCAGGCCAGGCCAGGCCAGGCCAGGCCAGGCCAGGCCAGGCCAGGCCAGGCCAGGCCAGGGCCAGGCCAGGCCAGGCCAGGCCAGGCCAGGCCAGGCCAGGCCAGGCCAGGCCAGGCCAGGCCAGGCCAGGCCAGGCCAGGCCAGGCCAGGCCAGGCCAGGGCCAGGCCAGGCCAGGCCAGGCCAGGCCAGGCCAGGCCAGGCCAGGCCAGGCCAGGCCAGGCCAGGCCAGGCCAGGCCAGGCCAGGCCAGGCCAGGCCAGGCCAGGCCAGGCCAGGCCAGGCCAGGCCAGGCCAGGCCAGGCCAGGCCAGGCCAGGCCAGGCCAGGCCAGGCCAGGCCAGGCCAGGCCAGGCCAGGCCAGGCCAGGCCAGGCCAGGCCAGGCCAGGCCAGGCCAGGCCAGGCCAGGCCAGGCCAGGCCAGGCCAGGCCAGGCCAGGCCAGGCCAGGCCAGGCCAGGCCAGGCCAGGCCAGGCCAGGCCAGGCCAGGCCAGGCCAGGGCCAGGCCAGGCCAGGCCAGGCCAGGCCAGGCCAGGCCAGGCCAGGGCCAGGCCAGGCCAGGCCAGGCCAGGCCAGGGCCAGGCCAGGCCAGGCCA
Source organism: Meriones psammophilus (assembly GCA_036365155.1). NCBI lineage: Eukaryota > Metazoa > Chordata > Mammalia > Rodentia > Muridae > Meriones > Meriones psammophilus. The sequence goes on from JAEOAE010003414.1 coordinate 44,774, forward strand.
GGCCAGGCCAGGCCAGGCCAGGCCAGGCCAGGCCAGGCCAGGCCAGGCCAGGCCAGGCCAGGCCAGGCCAGGCCAGGCCAGGCCAGGCCAGGCCAGGCCAGGCCAGGCCAGGCCAGGCCAGGCCAGGCCAGGCCAGGCCAGGCCAGGCCAGGCCAGGCCAGGCCAGGCCAGGCCAGGCCAGGCCAGGCCAGGCCAGGCCAGGCCAGGCCAGGCCAGGCCAGGCCAGGCCAGGCCAGGCCAGGCCAGGCCAGGCCAGGCCAGGCCAGGCCAGGCCAGGCCAGGCCAGGCCAGGCCAGGCAGGCCAGGCCAGGCCAGGCCAGGCCAGGCCAGGCCAGGCCAGGCCAGGCCAGGCCAGGCCAGGCCAGGCCAGGCCAGGCCAGGCCAGGCCAGGCCAGGCCAGGCCAGGCCAGGCCAGGCCAGGCCAGGCCAGGCCAGGCCAGGCCAGGCCAGGCCAGGCCAGGCCAGGCCAGGCCAGGCCAGGCCAGGCCAGGCCAGGCCAGGCCAGGCCAGGCCAGGCCAGGCCAGGCCAGGCCAGGCCAGGCCAGGCCAGGCCAGGCCAGGCCAGGCCAGGCCAGGCCAGGCCAGGCCAGGCCAGGCCAGGCCAGGCCAGGCCAGGCCAGGCCAGGCCAGGCCAGGCCAGGCCAGGCCAGGCCAGGCCAGGCCAGGCCAGGCCAGGCCAGGCCAGGCCAGGCCAGGCCAGGCCAGGCCAGGCCAGGCCAGGCCAGGCCAGGCCAGGCCAGGCCAGGCCAGGCCAGGCCAGGCCAGGCCAGGCCAGGCCAGGCCAGGCCAGGCCAGGCCAGGCCAGGGCCAGGCCAGGCCAGGCCAGGCCAGGCCAGGCTGAGGCCAGGCCAGGCCAGGCCAGGCCAGGCCAGGCCAGGCCAGGCCAGGCCAGGCCAGGCCAGGCCAGGGCCAGGCCAGGCCAGGCCAGGCCAGGCCAGGCCAGGCCAGGCCAGGCCAGGCCAGGCCAGGCCAGGCCAGGCCAGGCCAGGCCAGGCCAGGCCAGGCCAGGCCAGGCCAGGCCAGGCCAGGCCAGGCCAGGCCAGGCCAGGCCAGGCCAGGCCAGGCCAGGCCAGGCCAGGCCAGGCCAGGCCAGGCCAGGCCAGGCCAGGCCAGGCCAGGCCAGGCCAGGCCAGGCCAGGCCAGGCCAGGCCAGGCCAGGCCAGGCCAGGCCAGGCCAGGCCAGGCCAGGCCAGGCCAGGCCAGGCCAGGCCAGGCCAGGCCAGGCCAGGCCAGGCCAGGCCAGGCCAGGCCAGGCCAGGCCAGGCCAGGCCAGGCCAGGCCAGGCCAGGCCAGGCCAGGCCAGGCCAGGCCAGGCCAGGCCAGGCCAGGCCAGGCCAGGCCAGGCCAGGCCAGGCCAGGCCAGGCCAGGCCAGGCCAGGCCAGGCCAGGCCAGGGCCAGGCCAGGCCAGGCCAGGCCAGGCCAGGCCAGGCCAGGCCAGGCCAGGCCAGGGGCCAGGCCAGGGGCCAGGCCAGGCCAGGCCAGGCCAGGCCAGGCCAGGCCAGGCCAGGCCAGGCCAGGCCAGGCCAGGGCCAGGCCAGGCCAGGCCAGGAGGCCAGGCCAGGGGGCCAGGGCAGGCTAGGCCAGGCCAGGGGGGGCCAGGCCAGGCCAGGGGGCCAGGCCAGGCCAGGCCAGAGGGTTAGGCCAGGGGGGCCAGGCCAGGGCTGCCAGAGCCAGGCCAGGCATGTCAGGTCAAGGCCAGGGCTGTCAGGGTCAGGGTCTGTGCTGTCAGAGTCAGGTCAGGGCTGTCAGGGTTAGGTAAGGGTTAGAGGTTAGGGTTAGGTTAGGGTTAGGGTTAGTGGGGTTAGTGTTAGGTTAGGTAAACTTCAATATTTGCATGTTTCTGCTGATACTTGCTCTGGAGTTGTGTTTGCTTCTCCCCTGACTGGAGAAAAGGCAGCCCATGTTATTCAACATTGCCTAGAGGCATGGAGTGCCTGGGGAAAGCCCAAAATTCTAAAAACTGCCAATAGGCTGGCCTATACTTCTCAAAAATTTGGACAGTTTTGTCATCCAATAAAAGTGACCCATCTAACGGGTCTCCCATATAACCCTCAAAGTCAGGGTATTATTAAACATGCTCACCGCACCCTAAAATCCTACTTAATAAAACAAAAGGGAGAGTCCAGGAGGCTCTGCCCTCAGTGCCACGAGTGACCGTTTCCTTGGCACTCTTCACACTCAATTTTTTGAATTTGGACAGTCAATGCCATTCGGCGGCTGATCTCCACTGTTTAGGGCCTAATAGGCCCAAGGAAATGATCAAATGGAAGGATGTCTTAACTGGTCAATGGAAAGGCCCATATCCTATCTTAATAAGATCCAGGGGAGCTGTCTGTGTTTTCCGACAGGAAGAAAACAATCCATTCTGGCTAGCGGAGTGCCTCACGCGAAAGCTGGTTCCAGCTGAAGATGATCTTTCAACAGATACACCTGCTACCACTTGAAGAGTCAAGGGTGGCGAGGATGACCACTAATTCTACTCGAGTGGATTCATCGCCCACAGATGGCTTATTACCCTGGGTTTCTTCTGCCTTTTCTTACTTTAAGATTGGGTGGGGGTTGGAATGTTTGGTGCAACACGATGTTGTGGCTTAGTGTTTTTACTCTGGTTGTTCTGCAAACTCAATACCCAACATAAACGTGACTAGGTCGCGATCGCGCAAACACTTGTGGCCTTGAAACAAGGATCATCTCCCAAAATTTGGTTACCCATGTTAAAAAATTAAAACAGACTGTGACACTCAGTCGATGCACCTCAGGGGTTTTACCCATTGCCCTGAGTGGATGAGTGATCCAAGTCAATGTTGCCTTTGCTTAAGCGGCTATGGTACCTAGATAGGAGGATGACAGCCCTTGCACTCCCTGGAATTTTATTCCATTGCACGGGAATGGGTGTCACCTCCTTTTTTAATCTTCTCCCTTAGCCCCTGAACCCAGAGGACTTGTCTCCATTGCACCTGGTGGGATAAGGAAGTAATCTGAATCTCTTGATCGCTTAATCCCCAAAGAAGGATCTCGCTTGATCGAGCTTAGGGCTCTCTTGTGCCACGCTTATAGGCTTTAAGGCAGTTTTCATTTATTAAACGAAAAGGGGGATGTGGAGAGCTGAGACTCAGACACCACTAGGTGGCGCTGACATTTTGCCCTCAAAACTGTAAAAAAAAAAAAACCTCCATTACGCATGCTCAGGTTGCGCAAATTGCATAAGCACACTAAGCACGCTGGGCCCGAGTCATCAGGAGGGGTAAAGAGTGAGCAGCCAGTCAGGGTATTGACATGTCACTTAGGTGCGACCAGGGCTTATATAAACAGCGCCACTTCTGGGCCCTGGCGCTCTCCTCCGTCTCCTCATCCCAATCTCGCCGTCCGGGGCTTGCCTGCCCTGGCTGCGGCCCGAGTGAAGCCTCTGTGTCCGTCGGCCAATGTGAGAGTCTCCCGCGCCCACGAGGTGGCCGGGCCCACTCTCCTCTCCTCCTTTCATCGATTCACTGTAATAAAGGCTTGTTGTGGAAGGACCCTTGTGCCCACGTGCGTTTCTGCCAGCCAGACGAATCACGCGGCTTCCAACATTCTGACAGCCTGGCCCTGACCCTGACAGCCCTGGCCCTGGCCCTGACAACCCTGGCCCTGGCCCTGACAGCCCTGGCCCTGGTCCTGACAGCTCTGGCCCTGGCAGCCCTGGCCGTGGCCCTGATAGCCCTGATGGCCCTGGCCCTGGCAGCCCTTGCGGCCCTCTCCCTGGCCCTGGCCCTGGCAGCCCTGGTCATGGCCCTGGCCCTTGACTCTTGACCCTAATCTTTGACCCCCTAACCCTAACCCCTAACTCTAACCTCTAACCCCTAACCCTAACCCTAACCCTGAAAGCCCTGACCCTGACCCTGACAGCCATGGCCCTGACCCTGACAGCCCTGGCCCTGGCCCTGACTGCCCTGGCCTTGGCCCTGGCAGCCCTGGTCCTGGTAATGGCAGCCCTGGCCCTGGCCCTGACCCTTGACCCTAACCCTTGACCCCTTAACCCTAACCCTAACCCCTAACCCTAACTCTAGCCCTAGTCCCCTAGCCCTAGCCCGCTAGCCCAATCCTCTTGCCCTAGCCCCCTAGCCCTAGCCCTAGCCCCCGAGCCCTAGGCTCCTAGCCCCATAGCCCCCTAGCCCCCCTAGCCCTAGCCCCCTATTCCTAGCCCTAGTCCTAGCCCCCTTGCACTAGCAACCTAGACCCAGCCCTAGCCCCCTAGCCATAGCCCTAGCCATAGCCCCAGCCCTAGCCCCCTAGCCCTCTAGCCTCAGCCCTGGACCTAGCCCCCTAGCCCCAGCCCTAGCCCCCTAGCCCTAGCCCTAGCCTCCTTGCCCCCTAACCCACTAGCCCTAGCCCCCTAGCCATAGTCCTATTCCTAGCCCCAGCCATAGCCCCCTAGCCCCTAGCCGTAGCTTTCTAGCCCTAGCCCCCTAGCCCCATAGCCCAAGCCCTAGCCTCCTAGACCCCTAGCGCTAGCCCTAGCCTCTTAGCCACCTAGCTAAAGCCCTAGCCTCCAGCCCCATCCCCAGCCCCAGCCCTAGCCCTAGCCCTAGCCCTAACCCTAAACTTGACCCTGAACCTGACACTGACCCTAACCCTAACCTTAACTCTAACACCCTAACCCTAACCCTAACCCCCTAACCATAACCCCAACCCTATCCCTAACCCTAACGCCCTAACCCTAACCCTAAACCTAACCCTAACACCATAACCCTAACCCTAACCCTCACTTTAACACCTAACCTTAACCCTAACCCCTAACACTAACCTTAACCCCCAACGCTAACCCTGACCCTGACCCTGAACCCAAACCCTAACCCTAACCTTAACCAGAGACCCCCCTAACCCTAACCCTAACCCCTCCCCCTAACCCAAACCCTATGCCTAAATCTAACCCTAACTACTAACCCCTAACCCTAACCCCTAACCCTAACCCTAACCCCAACCCGAAACCCAAACCCAACCCCAACCCCAAACCTAACCCTAACCCTAACCCTAACCCTCTAACCCTAACTCTAACCCTCTAACCCTAACCCTAACCTTAACACTAACCCTAACCCCAAACCCCTAACCCTAAACCTCCCTAACACTAACCCTAACACTAACCCTAACCTCACCCTCTAACCCTAACCCTAACGCTCTAACCCTAACCCTAATCCAAACCCTAACCCTAACCCTAACCCTAACCCTAACCCTAACCCCTAACCCTAACCCTAACCCTAACCCTAACCCTGACAGCCCTGGCCCTGCCCCTGACAGCCCTGGCCCTGGCCCTGACAGCCCTGGCCCTGGCCCTGACAACCCTGGCCCTGGCCGTGACAGCCATGGCCCTGATCCTGACAGCCCTGGCCGTGACTCTAACATTCCTGGCCCTGGCAGCTCTGGCCGTGGACCTGATAGCCCTGACGGCCCTGGCCCTGTCAGCCCTTGCGGCCCTCTCCCTGGCCCTGGCCCTGGCAGCCCTTTCCATGGCCCTGGCCTTTGACACTTGACCCTAACCTTTGACCCCCTAACCCTAACCCCTATTTCTAACCCCTAACCCCTAACCCTAACCCTAACCTTGACAGCCCTTACCCTGACCCTGACATCCCTGGCCATGGCCCTGACAGACCTGGCCCTGGCCCTGGCAGCCCTAGTCCTGGCCCTGACTTCCCTGGCCCTGGCCATGACAGACCTGGCCCTGGCCCTGGCAGCCCTAGTCCTGGCCCTGGCAGCTATGGCCCTGGCCCTGGCAGCCCTGGTCTTGGCCCTGACCCTGACCGTGTCCCTGACCCTTGACCCTAACACTTGACACCCTAACCCTAACAGTAACCCCTAACCCTATCCCTAGAAATAGCACCCTAGCCCTAGCCTGCAAGCCCAACCCCCTTCCTTGCCCTAGCCCCCTATCCCTATCCCTAGCCCCCTAGCCCTAGCCGCCTAGCCCCCTAGCCCCCTAGGCCCCCTATCCCTAGCCCCCTAGTACTAGCCCTAGTACTAGCACCCAAGCAGTAGCCCCCTAGCCCCAGCCCCAGCCCCCTAGCCCTAGCCCTAGCCCCCCAGCCCTAGCCCCCTAGCCCTAGCCCTAGCCCCCTAGTCCCCTTGTGCCCTAGGCCTAGCCCTAGCCCCCTAGCCCTAGCCTCCTAGTCTCCTATCTCCCTAGCCCCAGCCTTAGCCCCCTAGCCCTAGCCCCCAGGCCCCTAGCCCCCTAGCCCTAGCCCCCTAGCCCTAGCCCTAGCCCCCTAGCCCTAGTCCTAGTAATAGCCCCAGCCCTAGCCCCCTAGCCCCAGCCCTAGCCTCCTAGCCCCCTTCCCTAGCCCTAGCCCCCTAGCCCCCTAGCTCCAGCCTTACCCTCCAGCCCCAGTCGCAGCCCCAGTCCTAGTCCTAGACCTAGCCCTAACCCTAACCCTGACCCTGACCCTGACCCTGACCCTAACCCTAACCCCCTAACCCTAACCCTAACCCTAACCCTAACCCCTAACACTAACCCTAACACTAACCGCCTAACCCTAACCTTAAAGCCGTAACCCTAACACTAACACTAACTATAACTATAACCCTAACCCCTAACCCCTAACACTAACCCTATCACTAACCCTAACCCTAACCCCTAACCCCTAACCCTAACACTAACCCTAACCCTATCCCTAACCCCAACCCCAACCCCAACCCCAACCCCAACACTAACCCCTAACCCTAACCCTATATCCCTAACCCTAACCTTAACCCCTAACACCTAACCCTAACACTAACCATAATCCCAACCCCAACTCCTAACCCTAACCCCAACCCCAACCCTAACCCTAACCCTATCCCTAATTCTAACCCTAACCCTAACCCTAACCCTCTAACCCTAACCCTCAAACTGACAGCCCTGACCCTGACCCTGACAGCACTGAACCTAACCCTGACAGCCCTGGCCCTGACCCTGACAGCCCTGGCCCTGGCCCTGACAGCCCTGGCCCTGGGAGCCCTGGCCCTGGCCCTGGCGGCCTTGGTCCTGGTTTTTACCCATTGCCCTGGCCCTGACTCTTGACCCTAACCCTTGACCCCCTAACCCTAAACCTAACCACTAACCCTAACCCTAGCCCTAGCCCCCTAGCCCTAGCCTGCTAGCCCTAGCCTCCAGCCCCAGCCCCTATCCCCCTATCCCTAGCCCCTAGTCCCAGCCCTAGTCCCAGCCCCCAGCACTAGCCCCTTAGCCCCAGCCCTAGCCCCCTAGCCCTATCCCCCTAGCCCCAGCCATAGCCCCCTAGCCCTAGCCCCCAGTCCCCTACCCCCCTAGCACTAGCCCCCTAGCCCTAGCCCTAGCCCCCTAGCCCTAGTCCTAGTCCTAGCCCCAGCCCTAACCCCCTAGCCCCAGCCCTAGCCTCCTAGCCCCCTTCTCTAGCCCTAGCCCCCTAGCCCCCTAGCTCCAGCCTTAGCCTCCAGCCCCAGCCCCAGCCCCAGTCCTAGCCCTAGCCCTAGCCCTAACCATAACACTGACCCTGAAACTGACCCTAAACCTAACCCCCTAACCCTAACCCCCTAACCCTAACCCTAACACTAACCGCCTAACCTTAACCCTAACTCCCTAATCCTAACCCTAACACAAACCATAACTATAACCCTAAGCCCTAACACTAACCCTATCCCTAACACTAACCCTAACCCCTAACTCCTAACCCTAACCCTAACTCTAACCCTAACCCTAACCCTAACCCTAACCCTATCCCTAACCCCAACCCCAACCCCAAACCCAACCCTAACCCCTAACCCTAACCCCTATCCCTAACCCTAACCTTAACCCCTAACACCTAACCTTAACCCTAACCCTAACACTAACCATAACCCCAACCCTAACCCCTAACCCTAACCCCAGCCCCAACCCTAACCCTAACCCTATCCCTAAAGCTAACCCTAACCCTAACCCACTCACCCTAACCCTCACACTGACAGCCCTGACCCTGACCCTGACAGCATTGACCCTGACCCTGACAGCCCTTTCCCTGACCCTGACAGCCCTGGCCCTGGCCTTGACAGCCCTGGCCCTGGCCTTGACATCCCTGGCCCTGGCAGCCCTGGCCCTGGCCCTGGCGGCCCTGGTCATGGTTTTGACCCTGGCCCTGGCCCTGACCCTTGACCCTAACCCTTGAACCCCTAACCCTAAACCTAACCCCTAACCCTAACCCTAGCCCTAGCCCCCTAGCTTTAGCCTGCTAACCCTAGCCTCCTAGCCCCCTAGCCCCCTAGCTCCCCTATCCCTCGCCCCCTAGTCCAAGCCCTAGCCCTAGCCTTCCTTGAACCCTAGCCCCCTAGCCCCCCTATCCCTAGCCCCCTAGTCCTAGCCATAGTCCTAGCCCCCTAGCACTAGCCCCCTAGCCCTAGCCCCCTAGTTCCCTAGCCCCCTAGCCCTAGCCCCCTAGCCCTAGCCCTAGCCCCCGAGCCCTATTCCTAGTCCTATCCCCAGCCCTAGCCCCCTAGCCATTAGCCGTAGCCCACTAGCCCTAGCCCCCTAGCCCCCTAGCCCCAACCATAGCCTCCAAGCCCCCTAGCCATAGCCATAGCCCCTAGCCCCCTAGCTCCAGCCCTAGCCTCCAGCCCCAGCCCCAGCCCCAGCCCTAGCCCTAGCCCTAGCCCTAACGCTAACCCTGACCCTGACCCTGACCTTGACCCTGACCCTAACCCTAACCCTGATAGACCTGGCCCTGACACTTACAGCACTGACCCTGGCCCTGACAGCTCCGGCCCTGGCCCTGACAGCCCTGGCCCTGGCCCTGACAGCCCTGGCCCTGATCCTGACAGCCCTGGCCTTGACTCTGACAGCCCTGGCCCTGGCAGCCCTGGGCGTGGCCCTGATATCCCTGACGGCCCTGGGCCTGGCAGCCTTTGCGGCCCTCTCCTTGGCCCTGGCCCTGGGCCTGGCAGCAGTGGCCCTGGACCTGGACCTTGACCCTTGACCCTAACCTTTGACCCCCTAACCTTAACCCCTAACCCCTAACCCCTAACCCTATCCCTAACCCTGACATCCCTGACCCTGTCCCTGACAGCACTGACCCTGTCCCTGACAGCCCTGGCCTTGACCCTGACAGCCCTGGCCCTGGCCCTGGCAGCCCTGGTCCTGGCCCTGGCAGCCCTGGCCCTGGCCCTGGCGGCCCTGGTCCTAGTCCTGACCCTGACTCTGACCCTGACTCTTGACCCTAACCCTTGACCCCCTAAACCTAACACTAACCCGTAACCCTAATCATAGCCCTAGCCCCCTAGCCCTAGCCCACTAGCCCAACACCCTTGCCCTAGCCCCCTAGCCCTAGCCCTAGCACCCTAGCCCTAGCCTCCTAGCCCCCTAGCCCCCTAGACCCCTATACCTAGACCCCTAGTCCTAGCCCTAGTCCTAGCCCCCTAACACTAGCCCCCTAGCCCCAGCCCTAGCCCCCTAGCCCTAGCCCTACACACCTAGCCCTAGCCTTAGCCCTAGCCCCCTAGCCCCCTAGCCTCAGCCATAGCCCTAACCCCCTAGCCCTATCCACCGAGCCCTAGCACTAGCCCCCTAGCCCTAGTCCTAGTCATAGCCTCAGCCCTAGCCCACAAGCCCCTATCCCTAGCCCCCATCTCAGCCCCCAGCCCCTAGCTCCAGCCTTAGCCTCCAGCCCCAGCCCCAGCCCCAGCCCTAGCCCTAGCCCTTACCCTAACCCTGACCCTGACCCTGACCCTGACCCTAAACCTTAACCCTAACCCTAACCCTAACCCCCTAACCCTAACCCTAACTCTAAACGCTGGGGCCAGGACTAGACTAGGTTAGGGTAGGGCTAGGGACCCAGGGCTGGGGCAGAGGCTAGGGGGGCCTGGGGCTAGGGCTGGGGCTAGGCTAGGCCTAGGCAGGCCGAGGCTGGGGGGCCAGGGCCAGGGGCAGGGGGGCCAGGAGGCTATGGCTGGGGCTAGGGGGGCCATGGCGCCAGGGCCAGGGGCCAGGGCTAAGGACCAGGGGCTAGGGCTGGGGCCAGGACCAGGACTAGGCTAGGGGCCAGGCCAGGCCAGGGGGGATAGGGCTAGGAGGCTAGGGCTAGGGCTAGGGCTACGGGCTACGGCTGGGGCTGTGGGGCTAGTTTTAGGGGGATAGGACTAGGGCTAGGACTAGGTGGCTAGGGCTAGCGGGGCTAGGTGGCTAGGTGGCTAGGATGCTAGGGCTAGCGGGCTAGGGCCAGGGGGGCCAGGGCTATGGTCAGGCCAGGGGTTAGGTTTAGGATAGGGGTTCTAGGGTTAGGGTTAAGGGTCATGGACAGGGCAGGGTCAAAACCAGGACTAGGGCCGCCAGGGCCAGGGCTGTCAGGGCCAAGGCCAGGGCTGTCAGGGCCAGGGCCAGGGCTTTCAGGGTCATGGCCAGATCTGTCAGGGTCAGGTCAGTGCTGTCAGGGTCAGGTCAGGCTGTCAGTGTGAGGGTTAGGTTAGAGGGTTAGGTTAGGTTTACGGTTAGGGTTATGGTTGGGGCTGTGGTTAGGTTAGGGGTTAGGTTAGGTTAGGTGGTTAGGTTAGGGTTAGTGTTAGGGGTTAAGGTTAGGTAAGGGTTATGGTTAGGGTCAGGTCAGGTCAGGGTCAGGGCAGTGTCAGGGTAAGGGCCAGGACCAGGGCCGCCAGGGCCAGGGCCAGGGCTGCCGGGGCTAGGGCCAGGGCTGTCAGGGCCAGGGCCAGGGCTGTCAGGCCAGGGCCAGGGCTGTCAGGGTCAGAGCCAGGGCTGTCAGGGTTAGGGTCACTGCTGTCAGTGTCAGGGTCAGGGCTGTCAGGTTTAGGTTAGGTTTAGGGGTAGGGAGTAAGAGTTAGGGGATCAAAGGTTAGGATCAAGGGTCAAGGGCCAGGGCCAGGACCAGGGCTGCCAAGGCCAGGGCCAGGGCCAGGGAGAGGCCTGCAATGGCCAGCACCACTGCCTAGAAGTGGTGCTGTTTATATAAGCCCTGGTCGAACCTAAGTGATGTGTCAATACCCTGATTGGCTGTTCACTCTTTACCCCGCCTGATGACTCGGGCCCAGCGTGCTTAGCGTGCTTACGCAATTTGGGCAACCCGCGCAAGCTTACTGGAGTTTTTTTTTTTTTTTACACTTTTGAGGGCAAAATGTCAGTGCCACCTAGTGGCGTCTGAATCTCAGCTCTCCACATCCCCCTTTTGTTTTAATAAATGAAAACTGCCTTAAAGCCTATAAGCGTGGCACAAGAGAGCCCTAAGCTCGATCAAGCGAGATCCTTCTTTGGGGATTAAGCGATCAAGAGATTCAGATTACTTCCTTACCCCACCAGGTGCAATGGAGACAAGTCCTCTGGGTGCAGGGGCTAAGGGAGAAGATTAAAAAAGGAGGTGACACCCATTCCCGTGCAATGGAATAAAATTCCAGGGAGTGCAAGGGCTGTCATCCTCCTATCTAGGTACCATAGCCGCTTAGGCAAAGGCAACATTGACTTGGATCACTCATCGACTCAGGGCAATGGGTAATACCCCTGAGGTGCATCGACTGAGTGTCACAGTCTGTTTTAATTTTTTAACATGGATAACCAAATTTTGGGAGATGATCCTTGTTTCAAGGCCACAAGTGTTTGCATGATCGCGACAGAGTCACGTTTATTTTGGGTATTGAGTTTGCAGAACAAGCAGAGTAAAAACACTAAGCCACAACATAGTGCTGCACCAAACATTCCAACCCCCACCCAATCTTAAAGTAAGAAAAGGCAGAAGAAACCCAGGGTAATAAGCCATCTGTGGGCTGTCAGGTCAGGTTAGGGTTATGGTTAGGTTAGGGTTAGGTTAGGGGTTAGGTTATTGTTATGGTTATAGTTATTGTTAGGCGGTTAGTGTTAGGTTAGGTTAGGTTATGTCACTTTTCAGTTTTCCTGTTATAATAATTGAACAGGCTACACGTATGTGAATTAGTTTAAAAACTTGTGCTTTGCATTTCTGTTCTTTCGATGAAAACTTGTTTCTTTAATGTACAGTTCGATATATCACTTTTCAGTTTTCCTGTATTCCTAATTGACAAAGCGACACACATGTCATTTAGTTAACAAAGTAGTGCTTTGCTTTTCTGTTCTTTTGTTTGAAACTTGTTCCTGTGCTGTACAGTGTGATATATAACTTTTCAGTTTTCCTGTATTCCTAATTGAGTGAGCGACACACATGTACTGTAGTTTATAAAGTTGTGCTTTGCTTTTCTGTTCATTTGTTGGAAACTTGTTCCTGTTAGGAACAATTTAGGTTAGGTTAGGTTAGCATTACATTTAGGTTAGGTTAGGTTAGGGTAGCGTTAGGGTTAGGTTTAGGTTAGGGTTAGGGGTTAGGGTTATAGTTAGGTTAGGTTAGGTTAGGTTATATATCACTTTACAGTTTTCCTGTTATAATAATTGAAGGGGCGACAGGTATGTGAATTAGTTTATAAAGTTGTGCTTTGTGTTTCTGTTCTTTCGATGAAAACTTGTTTCCGTGCCTTACGGTGCGAGATAACACTTTTCAGTTTTCCTGTATTCCTAATTGAGCGAGTGACACAAATGTGACTTAGTTTACAAAGTTGTGCTTTTCTTTTCGTTTCTTTCGTTGGAAACTTATTCCTGTGCTGTACAATGCGATATATCAATTTTCAGTTTTCCTGTATTCCTAATTGAGCGAGTAACAAACATGTGATTTAGTGTACAAAATAGTGTTTTGCGTTTCTGTTCTTCTGTTGGAAACTTGTTTCTGTGCTGTACAGTGTGATATATCACTTTTCATTTTTCCTGTATTCCTAATTGAGCAAGCGAAACACATGTGATTCCGTTTAAAAGTAGTGCTTTGCTTTTCTGTTCTTTCGTTCTAAACTTGTTCCTGTGCTGTACAGTGCGATATATCACTTTTCATTTTTCCTATACTCCTAATTGAGCGAGTGACACTCATGTGATTGCGTTTAACAGTAGGGCTTTGCGTTTCTGTTCTTCTGTTGGAAACTTGTTTCTGTGCTGTACAGTGTGATATATCACTTTTCAGTTTTCCTGTTATAATAATTGCACGGGGGACACATATGTGAATTAGTTTACAATTTTGTGCTTTGCGTTTCTGTTCTTTCAATGAAAACTTGTTTCTTTGCCGTACATTTCGATATATCGCTTTTTAGTTTTCCTGTATTCCTAATTGAGTGAGCGACACACATGTGTTTTAGTTTAGAAAGTATTGCTTTGCGTTTCTGTTCTTCTATTGGAAACTTGTTTCTGTGCTGTACAGTGTGATATATCACTTTTCAGTTTTCCTGTTATAATAATTGAACAGGCGACACGTATGTGAATTAGTTTACAAAGTTGTGCTTTATGCTTCTGTTCTTTCGATGGAAACTTGCTTCTGTGCTGTATGGTTCGATATATCACTTTTCAGTTTTCCTGTATTCCTAATATTTGAGCGACACACATGTTCTTTAGTTTACAAAATAGTGCTTTTCTTTTCTTTTCTTCGGTTCGAAACTTGTTCCTGTGCTGAACAATTGATATATCACTTTTCAGTTTTTCTGTATTCCTAATTGAGCGAGCATCACACATGTGACTTAGTTTACAAAATAGTTCTTTATGTTTCTGTTCTTCTGTTGGAAACTTGTTTCTGTGCTGTACAGTGTGATATATCACTTTTCAGTTTTCCTGTTATAATAATTGAACGGGCGACACGTATGTGAATTAGTTTACAAAGTAGTGCTTTTATGTTTCTGTTCTTCTGTTGGAAACTTGTTTCTGTGCTGTAGAGTGTGATATATCACTTTTTCAGTTTTCCTGTTATAATAATTGAAAGGACGACACACGATGTGAATTAGTTTACAAAGTTGTGCTTTTATGCTCTGTTCTTTCGATGGAAACTTGTTTCTGTGCCGCAGACAGCATGTAGATAACACTTTTCAGTTTTCCTGTATTCCTAATTGAGCGAAAGTGACACAAATGTGACTTAGTTTACAAAGTTGTGCTTTATGCTTATGTTCTTTTGTTGGAAATTTGTTCTTTTAAGAACAAGTTAGCATTAGGGTTAGGTTAGGTTAGGTTAGGTGTTAGGGGTAGGGTTAGGGTTAGGTTTAGTTTTAGGGGTTTAGGGTTTTGGTTATGGTTAGGTTTAGGGTTATATCACTTTTCAGTTTTCCTGTTATAATAATGGAACAGGTGACACGTATGTGAATTAATTTACAAAGTTGTGCTTTGTGTTTCTGTCCTTTCGATGATAACTTGTTTCTTTGCAGTACAGTTCAATACATCACTTTTCAGTTTTCCTATATTCCTAATTGAGCGAGCGACACACATGTGATTTACTTTACAAAGTAGTGCTTTGTGTTTCTGTTCTTGTGTTAGAAACTTGTTTCTGTGCTGTACAGTGGGATATATCACTTTTATTTTTCCTGTTATAATAATTGAACGGGACACACGTATGTGAATTAGTTTACAATGTTGTGGTTTTCGTTTCTGTTCTTTCTTTCTTTTTTTTTTTTTTAACCACGTTTATAGCAGCTTTATTTGTAATAGCTGGAACCTGGAAACAACCCAGATGTCCATCAATGGAGGAATGGGTACAGAAATTGTGGTATTTTTATACAATGGAATACTACTCAGCAATCAAAAAGGAGGAAATCATGAAAATTGCAGGCAAATAGTGGGATCTAGAAAAGATCATTCTGAGGGAAATAACTCATATTTTTTAATGTTTCATATTTTTAAAAATTAATCTACCTTATGCAGTCACTGGCTACAACCATTCAATACTTTTGAGATGTGTTCTCATTTTAACTTTTCATTCTCTAATTTATCCCTTAAATGAATCCAATTTACATGTCAGATTGAAAACAATTTTCCGAAGCCTGCCTCTAGCATTCTTATCTCATTATCATACCTATTTTACATGCTGTCACTACATTTTTCTCAAAGCCTAACTCTGTCATGTTAATATTTATTAATACATGCAGATCATCATGAAAATCTGAGTAGGTGAAATACATATTTTCATATTCCACTAATAATATTGTTTTACTTCATATATATTTACTGAAATATAGATACACATGTTTGCTTGATATATATATATATATATATATATATATATATATATATATATATATACATGTGTGTATATATATATATCTTGTCACAATGCCATGTAATTATGAGTATACTGGGCAGTGATCTAAAGTACTCAAATTTTAAGTTCTGAAACTAAGTTGATATAACTTTACCATCCTGTGTAACAACTCCAAATATGAAATTATAGTATTGAGTATCCATGGCTCACTGTAAGAGGGTCAGAGCATAGTAGTATTATCTATGTGTTTGATATCAACATCTAAAAATGGAAAGCTATGCTTCTGATTGGTTGTGTTTCTATTCATTCACTTAACTCACATTTATTAAAATTTCACAGTGAATAATGTCAACATTTTAACCTTACCAAGTAAAATATTTTTAAAATCTTCTGGAACTTATTAGAAGATCATAATATGCTACATAGAAAATTTTAGATGACAATGTGGGTTTTGCATTTTAGTCTGTTATATGATGGTTTATATTTATTGAATTATATACATTGAATTATCCCTAAATTTCTCAGATGAAGCCTAGTTGATCATGATGGTTGATGTTTTTGATGTGTTTCTGAATTTTTTTTTATCTTTTATTTTTTTTTTCAATGCAGTTTATTCAGGAACCTTGAACAATCATCTGACCCTGGGGAAAGCCAGCCCACTTTAAATAGCCTGTGGGTAGCCAAACCCAGCATGCCACGTGGGCAATGCAGATAGGTCCATATACATGGAAGCAAGCCAGATCCTCAGCCTTAGCCAAATGTGGAGTTGTTTGTGACAGAGAGCACTCACCATCCGGAAGGTGGAAGGTGGAAACCAGCTCCATCTTTCAGGCATGGCATTACGCAGCTCTCTACAGTTCCCCCTTTTTGTTTTAGACGCATCAGGCAAGAGTAGAGGTCTGATCTCTGATATTAGAAATAAATTGGGACTTTGTACCGATGTTCATTTAGGTGTCATCCACCCAAAGAGCATCAGACCCGTCCGATAACTTTTTCTCAGAGGCGGGACCTGGGGCATCAACCCGCATGCAATCAGACATGCTCTTCTCTGGGTCCAAGGCGTCTGACCCTGAGTGCAGTGCTTAGCCTCGCATCCTGAGCATAACATTTTAGCTTTTTATGGTAGCCAATCATGCTTGGGGAGAATGTCCTGCTTCAATGGCTGTAAAGGCCTGAATAGTCATGACTGCATTACGCTGTTGTGAGACTCTAATCTTGCATATATACCACAGGCAAACCAAGGTGACCAATACCAGAAGGCCTGCTAATGCTACCATGCCCGCCCATTCCTTCAGATGATTCATGGCTGCAGCAATCCATGATGATAATCCTGTGGCTAGTCCTGTGTCCACTCTGGTAGAATTTACCATGACAATGGCCACTCTCAGCTGGTCCATCGTAGTATCGAATTCTCCAGTCCAATTACCTAAAATATAGCTTGACAATTGTTTAGACAGATTTGCAGCACAGGGAAAATTCTCATGTTGTATGTTAGTGACACAAAGTCCAGCATACTTTCATTGACAGCCAAGTTGAGCAATTTGCCATAGGGTATCAATTTGCTCCTGCACGAGGTCAAACCTCTGATTGAATGCCATCAAACCTCCTTTTAGTTGAGCATTAATTCCTTTTTGTACATCTAAGGCATGAGCTACCTTGGCTAAAAGGTTATTCAGGATCTGAGCAGTCTGCCCAGTATGACTCATGGCTAATGCCGTGGTGGTAGCTCCAACAGCTGCCAATGAGATGGCAGTAACAATGGCAGCTGTAATTCCAAAATCCCTTTCTGTCTGAAGATATACATAGCGTGAGGGCATCAACGGGCACAGGCACCCAGCGAGGCTTACTTTTTCTTGCCCAATGCTGTAATGCTAGTAAATTTACTAGCTGGTTACACATGCGTTATATCTCTTTTCAGTTTTCTATATTCCTAATTGAGCGAGTGGCACACATGTGATTTAGTTTACAAAAGTAGTGCTTATGTTTCTGTTCTTTCGTTGGAAACTTGTTCCTGTTAGGAACAAGTTAGGTTAGGTAGGGTTAGGTTAGGTTAGGGTTAGGTTAGCGTTAGGTTAGGGGCTTAGGTTAGGTTAGGTTATATCACTTTCAGTTTTCCTGTTATAATAATTGAAATGTTTACACGAATGTGAATTAGTTTACAAAGTTGTGCTTTTATGTTTCTGTTCTTTCAATTAAAAATCGTTTCTATGCCATACATTTCAATTTATCACTTTTCAGTTTCCCTGTATTCCTAATTGAGTGAGCGACACACATGTGATGTACTTTACAAAGTATTGCTTTGCATTTCTGTTCTTTCCTTAGGAAACAAGTTAGGGTTAGGATTAGGTTAGGTTAGGGTTAGGGGCTTAGGTTAGGTTAGGGTTAGGGTTAGGGGCTTAGGTTAGGGTTAGGGTTGTAACACTTCTCAGTTTTCCTGTTAAAATAATTGAACAGGCGAAACGAATGTGAATTAGTTTAAAAGTTGTGCTTTGCGCTTCTGTTCTTTCGATGAAAACTTTTTTCTTGGCCGTACATTTCGATTTTTCGCTTTTCAGTTTCCCTGTATTCCTAATTGAGTGAGCGACACACATGTGATTTACTTTACAAAGTAGTGCTTTGCGTTTCTGATCTTCTGTTGGAAACTTGTTCCTGTGCTGTAGAGTTCGATATATCACTTTTCAGTTTTCCTGTTATGATAATTGAACGGGCGACATGTATGTGAATTAGTTTACAAAGTTGTGCTTTGCGTTTCTGTTCTTTCCATGAAAACTTGTTTCTTTGCCATACATTTCGATATATCGCTTTTTAGTTTTCCTGTATTCCTATTTGAGCGAGCGACACACATGTGATTTAGTTCACAAAACAGTGCTTTGCGTTTCTGTTCTTCTGTTGGAAACTTGTTTCTGTGCTGTACAGTGTGATATATCACTTTTGAGTTTTCCTGTTATAATAATTGAACGGGCGACACGTATGTGAATTAGTTTACAAAGTTGTGCTTTGAGTTTCTGTTCTTTCGATGGAAACGTGTTCGTGTGCTGTACAGTTCGATATATCACTTTTCAGTTTTCCTGTTATAATAATTGAACAGGCGACACGTGTGTGAATTAGTTTACAAAGTTGTGCTTTGCGTTTCTGCTCTCCCGATGGAAAATTGTTTCTGTGCCGTACAGTGCGAGATAACACTTTTCAGTTTTCCTGTATTCCTAATGGAGCGAGCGACACACATGTGATTCCGTTTAAATGTAGTGCTTTGCTTTTCAGTTCTTTTGTTCGAAATTGTTCCTGTGGTGTACAGTGCATTATATCACTTTTAAGTTTTCCTATATTCCGAATTGAGAGAGTGGCACACATGTGATTTAGTTTACAAAGTAGTACTTTGCATTTATGTTCTTTCGTTGGAAACTTGTTCCTGTTAGGAAAAAGTTAGGGTTAGGTAAGGGTTAGGGATAGGGTTAGGGTTAGGGTTATATCAATTTTCAGTTTTTCTGTTATAATAATTGAACAGTCGACACGTATGTGAATTAGTTTGCAAAGTTGTGCTTTGTGTTTCTGTTCTTTCGATGAAAAGGGTACATTTCAATATATCACTTTTCAGATTTCCTGTATTCCTAATTGAGCGTGCAACACACATGTGATTCCGTTTAAAAGTAGTGCTTTGCTTTTCTGTTCTTTGGTTGGAAACTTGTTCCTAATTGAGCGTGCAAAACACATGTGATTTCGTTTACAAAGAAGTGCTTTGCGTTTCTGTTCTTCTGTAGGAAACTTTTTCTGTGCTGTACAGTCTGATATATCACTATTTAGTTTTCCTTTTATCATAATTGAACGGGAAACACTTATGTGAATTAGTTTACAAAGTTGTGTTTTGCGTTTCTGTTCTTTCGATGGAAACTTGTTTCTGTGCTGTACAGTGCCTGATAACATTTTCAGTTTTCCTGTATTCATAATTGAGCGTGCAAAACACATGTGATTCCGTTTAAAAGTAGTGCTTTGCTTTTCTGTTCTTTGGTTGGAAAATTGTTCTTTTTAGGAACAAGTTAGGGTTAGGTTAGGTTTAGGTTTAGGTTAGGGTTAGGGTTAGGTTAGGGGTTAGGGTTAGTTTTAGGTTAGGTTTAGGTTACAGGGTTAGGGTTAGGGTTAGGTTAGGTTAGGTTAGGTTTAGGGTTAGTGTTGGGTTAGGTTAGGGTTACAGGGTTAGGGTTACAGGGTTAGGTTTAGGGTTATATCAGTTTTCAGTTTTCCTGTTATAATAATTGAACAGGCGACACGTATGTGAATTAGTATACAAAGTTGTGCTTTGCGTTTCTGTTCTTTCAATGGAAACTTGTTTCTGTGCCGTACAGTACGAGATAACACTTTTCAGTTTTCATGTATTCCTAATTGAGCGAGCCACACACATGTGATTACTATTAAAAGTAGTACTTTGCTTTTCTGTTCTTTCGTTGGAAACATGTTCCTGTGCTGTATGGTGCGATATATCACTTATCAGTTTTCATGTATTCCTAATGGAACTGGAAACACACATGTGATTTTGTTTCCAAAGTTGTGGTTTACCTTTCTGTTCTTACATTGGAAAATTCTTCCTGTACTCTAAAGTGGAAGATATCACTTTTCAGTTTTCCTGTATTCCTAATTGTGCAGGTGACACACATGTTACTTAGTTTACAAAGTTGTGCTTTACATTTCTGTTCTTTCATTGGAAACTTGTTTCTGTGAGGTACAGTGCAAGATATCACTTTTCAGTTTTCCTGTATTCCTATTTGAACGGGCGACACACATTTGATTTCTTTTCCAAAGTTGTGCTTTGCATTACTGTTCTTTCATTGGAAAATTCTTTCTATGCTCTAAAGTGGGAGGTATCACTTTTCAGTTTTCCTGTATTCCTAATTAAGCGGGCGACACATATGTGATTTAGTTTAAAAAGTTGTGCTTTGCCTTTCTATTCTTTTGTTGGAAACTTGTTTCTATGCACTACAGTGAGAGATATCACTTTTCAGTTTTCTTCTATTTCTAATTGAACGGGTTACATACATGTTACTTAGTTTACAAACTTGTGATTTACATTTCTGTTCTTTTTTTGGAATCATCTTTCTGTGCACTACAGTGGGAGATATCACTTTTCAGTTTTCCTTTATTCCTAATTGAGCGGGGACACACATGTTAAGCAGTTTGCAAAGATGTGCTTTATATTTCTTTTCTTTCATTGGAAACTTGTTTCTCTGAGGTACAATGCGAGATATCACTTTTCAGTTTTCCTGGATTCCTAATTGAACAGATGACACACATGTGATTTAGTTTCCAATGTTGTGCTTTGCTTGTCTGTTCATTCATTGCAAACTTCTTTCTGTGCTCTAAAGTGGAAGATATCACTTTTCAGTTTTCTTGTATTCCTAACTGTGCAGGGGACACACAGGTTACATAGTTTACAAAGTTGTGCTTTACATTTCTGTTCTTTCGTTGGAAACTTGTTAGTGTGAGGTACAATGGGAGATATCACTTTTCAGTTTTCCTGTATTCCTAATTGAACGGGTGACACACATGTGATTTAGTTTCCAAAGTTGTGCTTTGTGTTTCTGTTTTTTATTGGAATCTTCTTTCTCTGCTCTAAAGTGGGAGATATCACTTTTCAGTTTTCCTGTATTCCTAATAGTGCAGGCGAAACACATGTTACTTAGTTTACAAAGTTGTTCTTTACATTTCTGTACTTTTGTTGGAAATTTCTTTCTGTGCTCTCAAGTGGGAGATCTCACGTTTCAGTTTTTCTGTATTCCTAATGGAACGGGCGACACAAATGTGATTTAGTTTACAAAGTTTTGCTTTGCCTTTCTCTTCTTTTGTTGGAAACTTGTTTCTGTCCACTACTGTGGAGATATCACATTTCAGTTTTCCTGTATTCCTAATTGAGAGGGCCATACACATGTTACTTAGTTTACAAAGTTGTGCTTTACATTTCTGTTCTTTCATTGGAAACTTGTTTCTGTGAGGTACAGTGTGAGATATAACTTTTCAGTTTTCCCGTATTCCTAATTGTACAGGCGACACACATGTTAATTAGTTTACAAAGTTGTGCTTTACATTTCTGTTCTTTCGTTGGAAACTTGTTTCTTTGAGGTACAGTGCGAGATACCATTTTTCAGTTTTCATGTAATCCTAATTGAACTGGCGACACACATGTGATTTAGTTACCAAAGTTGTGCTTTGCGTTTCTGTTCTTTCATTGGAAACTTCTTTCTGTGCTCTAAAGTGGGAGATATCACTTTTCAGTTTTCCTGTATTCCTAATTGAGCGGGCGACACAAATATGATTTAGTTTAAAAAGTTGTGCTTTGCCTTTCTATTCTTTTGTTGGAAACTTGTTTCTATGCACTACAGTGGGAGATATCACATTTCAGTTTTCTTGTATTTCTAATTGAACGGGCTACATACATGTTACTTAGTTTACAAACTTGTGATTTACATTCCTGTTATTTTTTTGGAATCATCTTTCTGTGCACTACAGTGGTAGATATCACTTTTCAGTTTTCCTGTATTCCTAATAGTGCAGGCAACACACATGTTACTTAGTTTACAAAGTTGTTCTTTACATTTCTGTACTTTCGTTGGAAATTTTTTACTGTGCTCTCAAGTGGGAGATCTCACGTTTTAGTTTTTCTGTATTCCTAATGGAACGGGCGACACAAATGTGATATAGTTTACAAAGTTTTGCTTTGCTTTTCTATTCTTTTGTTGGAAACTTGTTTCTGTGCACTACTGTGGAGATATCACATTTCAGTTTTCCTGTATTCCTAATTGAGAGGGATATACACATGTTACTGTGCATACAAAGTTGTGCTTTACATTTCTGTTCTTTCCTTGGAAACTTGTTTCTGTGAGGTACAGTCAAGTAGATATAACTTTTCAGTTTTACTGTATTCCTAATTGTGCAGGCGACACACATGTTACTTTGTTTACAAAGTTGTGCTTTGCCTTCCTGTTCTGTTGTGGGAAACTTGTTTCTGTGAGGTACAGTGCGAGATATAACTTTTCAGTTTTCCTGTATTCCTAATGAATGGACGACACAGATGTGATTTATTTTCCAAAGCTCTGCTTTGTGTTTTTGTTCTTTCATTGGAAACTTCTTTCTGTGCTCTAAAGTGGGAGATATCACTTTTCAGTTTTCCTGTATTCCTAATTGAACGGACGACACACATGTTACTTACAAAGTAAGTTTACAAAGTTGTATTTTACATTTCTGTATTTTCGTTGGAAACTTATTCTGTGCTCTAAAGTGGGAGATATCACTTTCTAGTTTTCCTGTATTCCTAATTGAACGGACGACACACATGTTACCTAGTTTGCAAAATTGTGCTTTACATTTGTGTTCTTTTGTTGGAAACTCCTTTCTGTGCACTACAATGGGAGTTATCACTTTTCAGTTTTCCTGTATTCCTAAGTCAATGGGCGACACACATGTGATTTAGTTTCCAAAGTTGTGCTTTGCCTTTCTGTTCTTTCATTGGAAACTTCTTTCTTTGCTCTAAAGTGGGAGATATCACTTTTCAGTTTTCCCATATTCCCAATTGTACAGGCGACACACATGTCAATTAGTTTACAAAGTTGTGCTTTACATTTCTGTTCTTTCATTGTAAACTTATTTCTTTGAGGTACAGTGCGAGATATCACTTTTCAGTTTTCATGTATTCCTAATTGAATGGGCGACACACATGTGATTTAGTTTCGATTGCTGTGCTTTGCATTTCTGTACTTTCATTGGGAACTACTTTCTGTGCTCTAAAGTGGGAGGGTTAGGGTTAGGAGTTAGTGTTAGCGTTAGGGTTAGGGTTAGGATTAGGGTTAGTGGGTTAGGTTAGGTTAGGTTAGGGATTTATAAATTTTCAGTTTTCCTGTTATAATAATTGAACAGGCGACACATATGTGAATTAGTTTACAAAGTTGTGCTTTTGCGTTTCTGTTCTTTCATTGGGAACTACTTTCTGTGCTCTAAAGGGGAGGGTTAGGGTTAGGGGTTAGGGTTAGGTTTAGGTTAGGGTTAGGGTGAGGGTGAGGGTTAGGAGGTTAGGGTTAGGGTTAGGGTTAGGGGGTTAGAGTTAGTGTTAGTGTTAGTGTTAGGGTCAGGGTCAGGTTCAGGGTCAGGGTTAGGGTTAGGCCTAGGGCTAGGGCTGGGGCTGGGGCTGGGCTGGGGCTGGAGGCCAGCGCTGGAGTTAGGGTTAGGGGGCTAGGGGTAGGGCTAGGGGGGCCAGGAGGCCAGGGCGGGGCCAGGGGTAGGGCTAGGGGCCAGGGGCGGGGCCAGGGTTTGGGCTAGGGGACTAGGGGGCTAGGGCTGGAGCTCGGGGTCTAGTGCTAGGTGGCTAGGGCTAGGGCTGAGGCTAGGGTGCTAGTGGGCTATGGCTGGGGCTAGGGCTCAGTCTAGGGGGCTAGGGCTAGGACTAGGGTCTAGGGCTGAGGTTAGGGGGCTAGTGCTAGGTGGCTAGGACTAGGGCCAGTACTAGGAGCTAGGGCTTGGGGGCTAGTGGGCTATTGTGCCAGGAGGCTACGGCGCAGGGGTTGGCCAAGGTCTAGGGGCCACGGCCAGGGGTTAGGTTAGGGGTTAGGTTAGGGTTAGGGGTCATGGGTTAGGGTCAAGGGTCTGGGCCAGGGTCAGGGTCAGGGCCAGGACCAAGGCCGCCAGGGCCAGGGCCAGGGCTGCCAGGGCCAGGAACAGGTCTGCCAGGGCCAGGGCCAGGCCTGTCAGGGCCAGGGCCAGGGCTGTCAGGTCAGGCCAGGGCTGTCAGGGTCAGGGTCAGTGCTGTCAGGGTCAGGGTCAGGGCTGTCAGGTTAGGGTTAGGTTAGGGATTAGGGATTGGGGTCAAAGTTTAGGTTCAAGGGTCAAGGGCCAGGGCCAGGCCAGGGCTGCCAGGGCCAGGGCCAGGCCAGGGCCAGGGCCAGGGAGAAGGCCACAAGGGCTGCCAGGGCCAGGGCCCTCAGGGCTATCAGGGCCACGGCCAGGGCAGCCAGGGCCAGGGCTGTCAGCATCAGGGCCAGGGCTGTCAGGGTCGGGTCAGGGCTGTCAGTGTTAGGGTTAGGGTTTGGGGTTAGGGGTTAAGTTTAGCTGTTAGGGTTAGGGGGTCAAAGGTTAGGGTCAAGGGTCACGGGCCAGGGCCCGGGCCAGGGCTGCCAGGGCCAGGGTCAGGGCCAGGGCCAGGAGAGGGCCGCAAGGGCTGCCAGGGCCAGGGCCGTCAGGGCTATCAGGGCCAGGGCCAGGACTGCCAGGGCAAGGGCTGTCAGAGTCAGGGCCAGGTCTGTCAGAATCAGGGCCAGAGCTGTCAGGGCCAGGGCCAGGGCTGTCAGGGCCAGGGCCAGGGCCAGGGCTGTCAGGGCCAGGGCTGTCAGGGTTAGGGCCAGGTCTGTCAGGGTGTTGGAAGCCGCGTGATTGTCTCGCCAGCAGAAACGCACGCAGGCACAAGAGTCCTTCCGCAACAAGCCTTTATTACAGTCAATCAATGAAAGGAGGCGAGGAGAGCAGGCCTGGCCACCTCGCAGCCTCGGGCAGCGCTCTCATTGGCAGAAGGACACCGAAGCTTCCCATGGGCCGCGGCCAGGGTGGGCAAGCCCCGGGCGGGGAGAGCGGGATGAGGAGAGGAAGGAGAGCGCCATAGCCTAGAAGTGGCGCTGTTTATATAAGCCCTGGTCGCACCTAAGTGACGTGTCAATACCCTGATTGACTGCTCACACTTTATCCCACCTGATGACTCGGACCCAGCGTGCTTAGCATGCTTACGCAATTTGCACAACCCGCGCATGCGTACTGGAGGTTTTTTCTTTACAGTTTTGAGGGCAAAATGTCAGCGCCACCTGGTGGCTTCTGAGTCTCAGCTCTCCACATCCCCCTTTTGTTTTAATAAATGAAAACTGCCTTAAAGCCTATAAGCGTGTCACAAGAGAGCCCTAAGCTCGATCAAGCGAGCTCCTTCTTTGGGGAGTAAGCTATCAAGAGCTTTAGATTACTTCCTTACCACAGCAGGTGCAATGGAGACAAGTCCTCTGGGTGTAGTAGCTAAGGGAGAAGATTAAAAAAGGAGGTGAAACCCATTCCCGTGCAATGGAATAAAATTCCAGGGAGTGCAAGGGCTGTCATCCTCCTATCTAGGTACCATAGCCGCATAGGCAAAGGCAACATTGACTTGGATCACTCATCAACTCAGGGCAATGGGTAAAACCCCTGAGGTGCATCGACTGAGTGTCACAGTCTGTTTTAATTTTTTAACATGGGTAACCAAATTTTGGGAGATGATCCTTGTTTCAAGGCCACAAGTGTTTGCGCGATCGCGACCTAGTCACGTTTATGTTGGGTATTGAGTTTGCAGAACAACCAGAGTAAAAACACTAAGCCCCAACATCGTGTTGCACCAAACATTCCAACCCCCACCCAATCTTAAAGTAAGAAAAGGCAGAAGAAACCCAGGGTAATAAGCCATCTGTGGGCGATGAATCCACTCGAGTAGAATTAGTGGTCATCCTCGCCGCCCTTGACTCTTCAAGTGGTAGCAGGTGTATCTGTTGAAAGATCATCTTCAGCTGGAACCAGCTTTCGCGTGAGGCACTCCGGTAGCCAAAATGGATTGTTTTCTTCCTGTGGGAAAACACAGGACAGCTCCCCTGGATCTTATTAAGATAGGATCCGGGCCTTTCCATTGACCAGTTAAGACATCCTTCCATTTGATCATTTCCTTAGCTGGGGTTAGGGTTAGGGTTAGTGGTTGGGGTTAGGGTTAGGGGTTAAAGTCAGGGTTAGGGTTAGGGTTAGGGGGTTAGGTTAGGTTTAGAGTTAGGGTTAGGGGTTAGGGTTAGGGTTATGGTTAGGTTAGGTTAGTGGGTTAGAGTTAGGTTAGAGGGTTAAGGTAAGGATTTAGGTTAGCGTTAGGGTTGGGGTTGGGGTTTGCGGTTGGGGTTGGCGTTAGGTTAGGGTTAGGTTTAGGATTAGGGTTAGGTTAGGGTTAGGTTAGGTTAAGGTTTAGGGTTTATGGTTTTAGGGTTTAGGGTTAAGCGTTAGGTTAGGTTTAAGGTTAGTGGTCAGGTCAGGGTCAGGACAGGGTCAGGTACAGGTTCAGGTTAGGGTTAGGGGGCTGTTAGTATTAGGGTTAGGGTTTAGGTTAGGGTTAGGTTAGGGGTTAAAGTCAGGTTTAGGTTAGTGTTAGGTGTTAGGTTAGGGTTAGGGGTGTTAGGTTAGTGTTAGGTGTCAGGTCAGGGTTAGGGTCAGGGTCAGGGTCAGGGTTAGGGTTAGGGGTTTAGGGTTAGAGTTTGGGGTTAGGGTTAGGGGGTTAGGGTTAGGGTTAAGGGGTTAGTTTTAGGGTTAGGGTTAGGGGGTTAGGGTTAGGGTTAGGTTAGGGTCAGGGTCAGGGTTAGTGTTAGGCTAGGCCTAGGGCTAGGGCTGGGGCTGGGGCTGGGGCTGGAGGCTAAGGCTGGAGCTTGGTGGCTGGGATGGCTAGGGCTAGGGTAGGGGGCCAAGAGGCTAGGGATGGGGCTAGGGGCTAGTTGGCTAGGCTGGGGGGGGCTAGGGCTAGGGGCTAGGGGGGCTAGGGCTGGGGCCAGGACTAGGACCAGGGCTAGGGGCTAGGGCCAGGACTAGGGGCCAGGGCCAGGGGCCAGGTGACTGGGTGCTAGGGCTAGGGGGCTAGGGCTGGGGCTAGGGGGATAGGGCAAGGGGCTAGGGCTAGGGCTGAGGCTAGGGGGCTTAGGGGCTAGGGCTGGGGCTAGGGCTAGGGCTAGGGCTGGGGGACTAGGGCTGAAGCTAGGGGGCTATTGCTAGGGGGCTTGGACTAGGGCTAGGACTAGGGGGCTAGGGCTAGGGGGGCTAGCGGGCTAGGGGGC
The DNA here is from genome assembly GCA_036365155.1 of Meriones psammophilus. Taxonomy (NCBI): domain Eukaryota; kingdom Metazoa; phylum Chordata; class Mammalia; order Rodentia; family Muridae; genus Meriones; species Meriones psammophilus. The sequence continues at coordinate 71,641 of JAEOAE010003414.1, forward strand.
TAGGAGGCTAGGGCTATGGGGCTAGGGCTAGGGCTAGGGGGCTAGGGCACTATGGGGCTAGGGCTAGGTCTCGGGTGCTAGGGCTAGGGGGTCACTATTATTGGATGACAAAACTGTCAAAATTTTTGAGATGTATAGGCCGGCCCATTGTCAGTTTTTAGAATTTTGGGCTTTCCCCAGGCACTCCATATGTCTAGGCAATGTTGAATAACATGGGCTGCCTTTTCTCCAGTCAGGGGAGAAGCAAACACAACTCCAGAGCAAGTATCAACAGAAACATGCAAATATTGAAGTTTACCAAAAAATGTAATGTGAGTAACATCCATCTGCCACACTTGTAGTGGACGGATTCCTCTGGGATCAATCCCAACAGGAGGCATAGGTAAGAACTGATAACAATTTTGATATTGGGTAACAATATCTCTAGCTTCTTTTCTAGTTATGTCAAATCGATGACGCAATGTCTCAGCTGTAACATGAAAACTTTTATGAAACTCCTTAGCCAATTCTAAATTTGAATTAATGTTAGGGTTAGGGGTTAGGGTTAGGGTTAGGGTTAGGGGTTAGGGCTTAGGGTTAGGGTTAGGGGTTAGGGTTAGGGTTAGTGTTAGGGTTTAGGGTTTAGGGTTTAGGGTTAGGGTTAGGGATAGGGTTAGGGTTAGGGTTAGGAGTCAGGGTCAGAGTCAGTGTCAGTGTTAGGGTTAGGGTTACGGGTTTAGGGTTAGGGTTATCGGATTAGGGTTAGGGTTAGGGATACGGGGTTAGGGTTAGGGTTAGGTTTACGGGGTTAGGGTTATTGTTAGGGTTAGTGTTAGGGTCATGGTCAGGGTCAGGGTCAGGGTCAGGGTTAGGGCTAGGGTTAGGGCTAGGGCTAGGGCTAGGGCTGGGACTGGTGCTGGGGGTGGAGGCTAAGGCTGGAGCTAGGGGGCTAGGGGGCTAGGGCTCGGGCTAGGGGGCTATGAGGCTAGGGCTGGGGCTAGGGGGTAGGGGTCTAGGGCTAGGTGGCTAGGGGGCTAGGAGGCTAGGGCTAGGGCTATGGGGCTAGGGCTAGGGGGCTAGGGGACTAGGGGACTAGGGCTAGGGCTAGGGGGCTAGGGCTGAGGCTAGGGAGATAGGGCTAGGGGGCTAGGGCTAGGGATGTGGCTAGGGGTTAGGGGGCTAGGGCTGGGGCTAGGGCTAGGGCTAGGGGGCTAGGGCTGGGGCTAGGGGGCTAGTGCTAGGGGGCTATTACTTGGGCTAGGACTAGGGAGCTAGGGATAGGGGTGTAGGGGGCAAGGGGGCTAGGGGGCTAGGGCTAGCGGGCTAGGGCTAGGGTGCTAGGGGTAGGGTTAGGCTTAGGGGTTAGATTTAGGGTTAGGGGGTTAAGGGTTAGGGTCAAGGGTCAGGTCCAGGGCCAGGGTCAAAACCAGGACCAGGGCCGCCAGGGCCAGGGACACAGCTGCCAGGGCCAGGGATGTCAGGGTCAGGGCCAGGGCTGTCAAGGCCAGGGCCATGGCTGCCTGGGCCTGGACCAGGGTTGCCATGGCCAGGGACAGGGCTGACAGGGCCAGGGCCAGGGCTGTCAGGGTCAGGGCCAGGGCTGTCAGGGTCAGGGCCAGGGCTGTCAGGGTCAGGGTCAGTGCTGTCAGAGTCAGGGTCAGGGCTGTCAGTGTGAGGGTTAGTGTTAGAGGGTTAGGGTTAGGGTTAGGGTTAGGGATTGCGTTGGGGTTGGGGTTAGGGTTAGGGTTTAGGGTTAGGGTTACGGTTAGTGTTAGGGTTAGGGTTAGAGGGTTAGGGTTAGGGTTAGAGGTTAGGTTTAGGTTAGGGTTAGGTTGGGGATAGGGTTGGGGTTGGGTTTGGGGTTGGGGTTGGGGTTAGGTTTATGTTTATGGTTTGTGTTAGGGGTTAGGGGTTAGTGTTAGGGTTAGGGATAAGGTTAGGGTTAGGGGTTAGGAGTTAGGAGTTAGTGTTAGGATTAGGGGTGTTAGGGTTAGTGTTAGGTGTCATGGTCAGGTGCAGGGTCAGTGTCAGGATCAGGGTCAGGGTTAGGGTTAGGGGTTAGGGTTAGAGTTAGGGGTTAGGGTTAGGGTTAGGTGTTAAAGTCAGGGTTAGGTTTAGGGTTAGGGTGTTAGGGTTAGGTTTAGGGTTAGGGTTAGGGGTTAGGGTTAGGGTCAGGGTTAGGGGGTTAGTTTTAGGGATAGGGTTAGGGGGTTAGGGTTAGGGTTAGGGTCAGTGTCAGGGTCAGGGTCAGGGTTAGGGTTAGTGCTAGGCCTAGGGCTAGGGCTGGGGCTGGGGCTGTTGCTGGAAGCTAAGGCTGGAGCTTGGGGGCTAGATGGTTAGGGCTAGGTTAGGGAGCTAGGAGTCTAGGGCTGGGGCTAGGGGGCTAGGGCTAGGGGCTAGTGGGCTAGGGCTGGGACTAGGACTAGGACTAGGGCTAAGGGGCTAAGGCTAGGATTGGGGGCTAGGGCTAGGGGGCTAGGGGACTGGGTGCTAGGGCTAGGGGGCTAGGGCTTGGGCTAGGGGGATGGCAAGGGGCTAGGGCTAGGGCTGAAGCTAGGGGGCTTAGGGGCTAGGGCTGTGGCTAGGGCTAGGACTAGGGCTAGGGGGCTAGGGCTAGGGCTAGGGGGCTAGGGCTGGGGCTAGGCGGCTAGTGCTAGGGAACTAGGACTAGGGTTAGGACTATGGGGCTAGGGCTAGGGTAGCTAGAGGGCTAGGGGGCTAGGAGGCTAGGCCTAGGGTGCTAGGGTCAGGGCTAGGGGGCTAGGGGTCTAGGGGCTAGGGCTAGGGGGCTAGGGCTAGGGCTAGTTGGCTAGGGCTGGGGCTAGGGCTAGGTCTAGGGCTATGGCTAGGGGGCTGGGGTTGGGGCTAGGGGGCTAGTGCTTGGGGGCTAGGACAAGGGCTAGGACTAGGGGGCTAGGGAATGGGGGGCTAGGAGGCTAGGGGGCTAGGAGGCTAGGGCAAGGGTTCTAGGTCTAGGGTTAGGGGGCTAGGGCAAGGGTGTTGGGCTTGCAGGCTAGGGCTAGGGGGCTAGGGCTAGGGTTAGGGTTAGTGGTTAGGTTTAGGGTTAGGGGGCCAAGGGTTAGGGTCAAGGGTCAGGGCCAGGGTCAGGATCAGGCCAGGACCAGGGATGCCAGGGCCAGGGCCAGGGCCAGGGATGTCAGGGCCAGGGCCAGGGCTGTCAGGGCCAGGGTCAGTGCTGTCAGGGTCAGGGTAAGGACTGTCAGGGTTAGGATTAGGGTTAGGGGTTAGGCTTTAGGGTTATGGGTTAGGGTTAGGGGGTCAACGGTTAGGGTTAAGGGTCAGCGGCCAGGGCCAGGGCCATGTCTGCCAGGGCCAGGGCCAGGGCCAGAGAGAGGGCCGCAAGGGCTGCCAGGGCCAGGGTCGACAGGGCTATCAGGTCCAGGGCCAGGGCTGCCAGGGCCAGGGCTGTCAGAGTCAGGTCCAGGCTGTCAGGATCAGGGCCAGGGCTGTCAGGGCCAGGGCCAGGCCTGTCAGGGCCAGGTCCAGGGATGTAAGGGCCAGGGCCAGGGCTGTCAGGGTCAGGGCCAGGTCTGTCAGGGTGTTGGAAGCCGCGTGATTCTTCTGCCCTGCAGAAACGCATGCGGGCACAAGGGTCTTTCCTTAACAAGCCTTTATTACAGTCAATTGATGAAAGGAGGAGAGGAGAGCGGGCCCGGCCACCTCGTGTGGGCAGGTGGCGCTTGCATTGCCCAAAGGACACCATGGCGTCCCGCAGGCCGCAGCCAGGGCGGGCAAGCTCCAGGCGGGGAGAGGGGGAGGAGGAGAGGGAGGAGAGCGCCAGGGCCCAGAAGTGGCGCTGTTTATATAAGCCCTGGTCTTACCTAAATGACGTGTCAATACCCTGATTGGCTGCTCACTCTACCCCGCCTGATGAATCGGGCCCAGCATGCTTAGTGTGCTTATGCAATTTGCGCAACCTGAGCATGCATACTGGAGGTTTTTTTTTACAGTTTTGAGGGCAAAATGTCAGCGCCACCTAGTGGCGTCTGAGTCTCAGCTCTCCACATCCCCCTTTTGTTTTAATAAATGAAAACTGCCTTAAAGCCTATAAGCATGGCACAAGAGAGCCCTAAGCTCGATCAAGCGAGCTCCTTCTTTGGGGAGTAAGCGATCAAGAGCTTTAGATTACTTCCTTACCCCACCAGGTGCAATGGAGACAAGTCCTCTGGGTGCAGGGGCTAAGGGAGAAGATTAAAAAAGGAGGTGACACCCATTCCCGTGCAATGAAATAAAATTCCAGGAAGTGCAAGGGCTGTCATCCTCCTATCTAGGTACCATAGCAGCTTAGGCAAAGGTAACAGTGACTTGGATCACTCATTGACTCAGGGCAATGGGTAAAACCCCTGAGGTGCATTGATTGAGTGTCACCGTCTGTTTTAATTTTTTAACATGGATAACCAAATTTTGGGAGATGATCCTTGTTTCAAGGCTACAAGAGTTTGCGCAATCGCGACCTAGTCACGTTTATTTTGGGTATTGAGTTTGCAGAACCACCAGAGTAAAAACACTAAGCCCCAACATCGTGCTGCACCAAACATTCAAACTCCCACCCAATCTTAAAGTAAGAAAAGGCAGAAGAAACCCAGGGAATAAGCCATCTGTGGGCGATGAATCCACTCGAGTAGAATTAGTGGTCATCCTCGCCGCCCTTGACTCTTCAAGTGGTAGCAGGTGTATCTGTGGAAAGATCATCTTCAGCTGTCACCAGCTTTCGCGTGAGGCGCTCCGTTACCCAGAATGGATGGTTTTCTTCCTGTGGGAAAACACAGACAGCTCCCGTGGATCTTATTAAGATAGGATCCGGGCCTTTCCATTGACCAGTTAAGACATCCTTCCAAATGATCATTTCCTTGGGCCTTTTAGGCCCTAAGCAGTGGAGGCTAGATGGCTAGAAGGCTAGATGGCTAGTAGGCTTGGGCTAAGGGCCTGGGGCTAGTCTGGGGGGGCTAGGGCAAGGGGGCTAAGGCTAGTGGGCTAGGGCTATTCTGCTAGGGCTAGGGTTAAGGTTAGGGGTTATTTTTAGGGTTAGGGGGTCAAGGGTTAGGGTCAAGGGTCAGGGCCAGGGCCAGGGTCAAGGCCAGGACCAGGGCCGCCAGTGCTAGGAGCAGGGCTGCCAGGACCAGGGCTGCCAGGGCCAGGGCCAGGGCTGTCAGGGCCAGGGCCAGGGCTGTCAGGGTCAGGGCCAGGGCTGCCTGGGCCTGGACCAGGGCTGTCAGGGTCAAGGCCAGGGCTGTCAGCATCAGGGTCAGTGCTGTCAGGTTCAGGGTCAGGGCTGTCAGGGTTAGGATTATTGGTTAGGGGTTAGGGTTAGTGGTTAGTGTTAGTGGGTCAAAGGTTAGTGTCAAGTGTTAAGGGCTATGGCCAGGGCCAGGGATGCCAGGGCCTGGGCCAGGGCCAGGGCCAGGGCGAGGGCTGCAAGTGCTGCCAGGGCCAGGGCCGTCAGGGCTATCAGGGCCATGGCCAGGGCTGCCAGGGCCAGTGCTGCCAGAGTCAGGGCCAGTGCTGTCAGGATCAGGGCCAGGGCTGTCACGGCCAGGACCAGGCCTGTCAGGGCCAGGGCCAGGGCTGTCAGGGTCAGGGCCAGGTCTGTCAGGGTGTTAGAAACCACGTGAATGTCTCGCCGGCAGAAACGCATGCCGGCACAAGGGTCCTTCCGCAACAAGCCTTTATTACAGTCAATCGAAAGGAGGAGAAGAGAGCGGGCCCGGCCACCTCACATGCACAGATGGCGCTTGCATTGCCCAAAGGACACCATGGCGTCCCGCAGGCCGCAGCCAGGGCGGGCAAGCTCCAGGCGGGAGGGGGGAGGAAGAGGAGGAGAGCGCCAGGGCCCAGAAGTGGCGCTGTTTATATAAGCCCTGGTCTTACCTAAATGACGTGTCAATACCTGATTGGCTGCTCACTCTACCCCGCCTGATGACACGGAACCAGCATGCTTAGTGTGCAAATGCAATTTTGCTAACCTGAGCATGCATACTGGAGGGTTTTTTTACAGTTTTGAGGCAAAATGTCAGCGCCACCTAGTGGCATCAGAGTCTCAGCTCTCCACATCCCCCTTTTGTTTTAATAAATGAAAACTGCCTTAAAGCCTATAAGCGTGTCACAAGAGAGCCCTAAGCTCGATCAAGCGAGCTCCTTCTTTGGGGAGTAAGCGATCAAGAGATTCAGATTACTTCCTTACCCCACCAGGTGCAATGGAGACAAGTCCTCTGGGTGCAGGGGCTAAGGGAGAAGATTAAAAAAGGAGGTGACACCCATTCCCGTGCAATGAAATAAAATTCCAGGAAGTGCAAGGGCTGTCATCCTCCTATCTAGGTACCATAGCAGCTTAGGCAAAGGTAACAGTGACTTGGATCACTCATTGACTCAGGGCAATGGGTAAAACCCCTGAGGTGCATTGATTGAGTGTCACCGTCTGTTTTAATTTTTAACATGGATAACCAAATTTTGGGAGATGATCCCTGTTTCAAGGCTACAAGAGTTTTGTAATCGCGACCTAGTCACGTTTATTTTGGGTATTGAGTTTGCAGAACCACCAGAGTAAAAACACTAAGCCCCAACATCGTGCTGCACCAAACATTCAAACTCCCACCCAATCTTAAAGTAAGAAAAGGCAGAAGAAACCCAGGGAATAAGCCATCTGTGGGCGATGAATCCACTCGAGTAGAATTAGTGGTCATCCTCGCCGCCCTTGACTCTTCAAGTGGTAGCAGGTGTATCTGTGGAAAGATCATCTTCAGCTGTCACCAGCTTTCGCGTGAGGCGCTCCGTTACCCAGAATGGATGGTTTTCTTCCTGTGGGAAAACACAGACAGCTCCCGTGGATCTTATTAAGATAGGATCCGGGCCTTTCCATTGACCAGTTAAGACATCCTTCCAAATGATCATTTCCTTGGGCCTTTTAGGCCCTAAGCAGTGGAGGCTAGATGGCTAGAAGGCTAGATGGCTAGTAGGCTTGGGCTAAGGGCCTAGGGCTAGGTCTAGGGGGCTAGGGCAAGGGGGCTAAGGCTAGTGGGCTAGGGCTATTCTGCTAGGGCTAGGGTTAAGGTTAGGGGTTATTTTTAGGGTTAGGGGGTCAAGGGTTAGGGTCAAGGGTCAGGGCCAGGGCCAGGGTCAAGGCCAGGACCAGGGCCGCCAGTGCTAGGAGCAGGGCTGCCAGGACCAGGGCTGCCAGGGCCAGGGCCAGGGCTGTCAGGGCCAGGGCCAGGGCTGTCAGGGTCAGGGCCAGGGCTGCCTGGGCCTGGACCAGGGCTGTCAGGGTCAAGGCCAGGGCTGTCAGCATCAGGGTCAGTGCTGTCAGGTTCAGGGTCAGGGCTGTCAGGGTTAGGATTATTGGTTAGGGGTTAGGGTTAGTGGTTAGTGTTAGTGGGTCAAAGGTTAGTGTCAAGTGTTAAGGGCTATGGCCAGGGCCAGGGATGCCAGGGCCTGGGCCAGGGCCAGGGCCAGGGCGAGGGCTGCAAGTGCTGCCAGGGCCAGGGCCGTCAGGGCTATCAGGGCCATGGCCAGGGCTGCCAGGGCCAGTGCTGCCAGAGTCAGGGCCAGTGCTGTCAGGATCAGGGCCAGGGCTGTCACGGCCAGGACCAGGCCTGTCAGGGCCAGGGCCAGGGCTGTCAGGGTCAGGGCCAGGTCTGTCAGGGTGTTAGAAACCACGTGAATGTCTCGCCGGCAGAAACGCATGCCGGCACAAGGGTCCTTCCGCAACAAGCCTTTATTACAGTCAATCGAAAGGAGGAGAAGAGAGCGGGCCCGGCCACCTCACATGCACAGATGGCGCTCGCATTTGCCAACGGACACCGTGGCGTCCCGCGGGCCGCGGCCATGGCGGGCAAGCCCCGGAACGGGAGAGGGGGAGGAAGAGGAAGGAGAGCGCCAGGGCCCAGAAGTGGCGCTGTTTATATAAGCCCTGGTCGCACCTAAGTGACGTGTCAATACCCTGATTGGCTGCTCACTCTTTACCCCGCCTGATGACACGGAACCAACGTGCTTAGTGTGCAAATGCAATTTGCGCAACCCGAGCATGCGTACTGGAGGGTTTTTTTTTTACAATTTTGAGGGCAAAATGTCAGCGCCACCTAGTGGCATCAGAGTCTCAGCTCTCCACATCCCCCTTTTGTTTTAATAAATGAAAACTGCCTTAAAGCCTATAAGCGTGTCACAAGAGAGCCCTAAGCTCGATCAAGCGAGCTCCTTCTTTGGGGAGTAAGCGATCAAGAGATTCAGATTACTTCCTTACCCCATCAGGTGCAATGGAGACAAGTCCTCTGGGTGCAGGGGCTAAGGGAGAAGATTAAAAAAGGAGGTGACACCCATTCCCGTGCAATGGAATAAAATTCCAGGGAGTGCAAGGGCTGTCATCCTCCTATCTAGGTACCATAGCCGCATAGGCAAAGGCAACATTGACTTGGATCACTCATCGACTCAGGCAGTGGGTAAAACCCCTGAGGTGCATCGACTGAGTGTCACAGTCTGTTTTAATGTTTTAACATGGATAACCAAATTTTGGGAGATGATCCTTTTTTCAAGGCCACAAGTGTTTGCGCGATCGCGACCTAGTCACGTTTATGTTGGGTATTGAGTTTGAAGAACCACCAGAGTAAAAACACTAAGCCACAACATCGTGCTGCACCAAACATTCCAACCCCCACCCAATCTTAAAGTAAGAAAAGGCAGAAGAAACCCAGGGTAATAAGCCATCTGTGGGCGATGAATCCACTCGAGTAGAATTAGTGGTCATCCTCGCCGCCCTTGACTCTTCAAGTGGTAGCAGGTGTATCTGTTGAAAGATCATCTTCAGCTGTCACCAGCTTTCGCGTGTTCTTTTTCGTGATCTTTTCATGGAAACCTGTTTCTGTGCTTTTGTGCCATACAGTGCGAGATGACACTTTTCAGTTTTCTTCTATTCCTAATTGAGCGAGCGACACAAATGTGATTCTGTTTAAATGTAGTGCTTTGCTTTTCTGTTTTTTCGTTCGAAACTTGTTTCTGTGCTTTACAGTGTGAGATAACACTTTTCAGTTTTCCTTTATTCCTAGTGGAGCAAGCAACACACATGTGATTCCATTTAAAAGTAGTGCTTTGCTTTTCTGTTCTTTCGTTGGAAACTTCTTCCTGTGCTGTACACTGCGATATATCACTTTTCAGTTTTCCTGTATTCCTGATTGAGCTAGCAACACACATGTGACTTAGTTTACGAAGTAGTGCTTTGCGTTTCTGTTCTTCTGTTGGAAACTTGCTCCTGTGCTGTACAGTGCGATATATCACTTTTCAGTTTTCCTGTATTCCTAATTGAGCGAGTGACACACATGTGATTTAGTTTACTAAGTATTGCTTTGCTTTTCTCTTCTTTCGTTGGAAACTTGTTCCTGTGCTGTCCATTGCATTATATCACTTTTCAGTTTTCTTGTTATAATAATTGAACGGGCAACACGTATGTGAATTAGTTTACAAAGTTGTGCTTTGTGTTTCTTTTCTTTCGATGAAAAATTGTTTCTTTGCCATACAATTCGATATATCACTTTTCAGTTTTCCTGTTATAATAAATGAACGGGTATCACATATGTGAAGTAGTTTACAAAGTTGTGCTCTGCCTTTCTCTTCTATCGATGGAAACTTGTTTCTGTGCCTTACAATGTGAGATAACACTTTTCAATTTTCCTGTATTCCTATTTGAGCGAGCGACACACATGTGATTCCATTTAAAAGTAGTGTTTTTTTCTGTTCTTTTGTTCGAAACTTGTTCCTCTGCTGTACAGTGCGATATATCACTTATCAGTTTTCCTGTATTCCTAAATGAGCTAGTGACACACATGTGATTTAGTTTACAAAGTAGTGCTTTGCTTTTATGTTCTTTCATTGGAAACTTATTCCTGGAACACGTTAGGGTTAGGGTTAGGGTTAGGGTTAGGGTTAGGGTTAGGGTTAGGGGCTTAGGGTTAGGTTTAGGTTTAGGGTTAGGTTTAGGGTTAGGCTTAGGGTTAGGGGCTTAGGTTTAGGATTAGGGTTATAGCACTTTTCAGTTTTCCTGTTATAATAATTGAACAGGCTACACGAATGTGAATTAGTTTACAAAGTTGTGCTTTGCGTTTCTGTTCTTTCAACGGAAATTTGTTCCTTTTAGGAACAAGTTAGGGTTAGGGTTAGGGTTAGAGTTAGGGTTAGGTTTAGGTTAGGCTTAGGCACTCAGGGTTTGGTTAGGGTTAGGTTAAGGGTAAAGGGTTAGGTTTAGGGTTAGGGGCTTAGGGTTAGGGTGAGGGTTATATCACTTTTCAGTTTTCCTGTTATAATAATTGAACAGGCGACACGAATGTGAATTAGTTTACAAAGTTGTGCTTTCCGTTTCTGTTCTTTCGATGAAAAATTGTTTCTTTGCCGTACATTTCGATTTATTGCTTTTTAGTTTCCTTGTATTCCTAATTGAGCGAGCGACACACATGGGATTTAGTTCAGAAAGTAGTGCTTTGTGTTTCTGTTCTTCTGTTGGAAATTTGTTTCTGTGCTGTACAGTGCGAGATAACACTTTTCAGTTTCCTGTATTCCTAATTGCGTGAGCAACACACATGTGATTCCGTTTAAAATTAGTGCTTTCCTTTTCTGTTCTTTCGTTCAAAACTTGTTCTTTTGCTGTACAGTGCGTTATATCTCTTTTCAGTTTTCCTGTATTCCTAATTGAGCGAGTTGCAAACATGTGATTTAGTTTACGAAGTAGTGCTTTGCGTTTCTGTTCTTTTGTTGGAAACTTGTTAGGGTTAGGGTTAGGGTTAGGGTTATATCACTTTTCAATTTTCCTGTTATAATAATTGAACAGGCGACACGAATGTGAATTAGTTTACAAAGTTGTGCTTTGTGTTTCTGTTCTTTCAAAGAAATCTTGTTTCTTTGCCATACATTTCAATATATCGCTTTTCATGTTTCCTGTATTCCTAATTGAGCAAGCGACACACATGTGATTTAGGTTACAAAGTACTGCTTTGCATTTCGGTTCTTCTGTTGGAAACTTGATTCTCTGCTGTACAGTTCCATATATCACTTTTCAGTTTTCCTGTTATAATAATAGAACGGGCGACACATATGTGAATTAGTTTACAAAGTTGTGCATTGCTTTTCTCTTCTTTCGATGGAAACTTGTTTCTGTGCCGTAAAGTGCGAGATAACACTTTTCAGTTTTCCTGTATTCCTAATTGAGCGAGCGACACACATGTGATTCCGTTAAAAAGTAGTGCTTTGCTTTTCTGTTCTTTTGTTCGAAACTTGTTCCTGTGCTGTACAGTGTGTTATATCACTTTTCAGTTTTCTTGTATTCCTAATTGAGAGAGTGGCACACATGTGATTTACTTTACAATGTATTGTTTTGCGTTTATGTTCTTTCGTTGGAAACCGGTTCCTGTTAGGAAAAAGTTAGGGTCAGGGTTAGGGTTAGGATTAGGGTTAGGGATAGGGGATTAGAGTTAGGGTTAGGGTTAGGGGTTAGGGTTAGGGTTAGGTTTAGTGTTAGGGGCTTAGGGTTAGGATTAGGGTTATAACACTTTTCAGTTTTCCTGTTATAACAATTGAACAGGCGACATGAATGTGAATTAGTTTACAAAGTTGTGATTTGCGTCTCTGTTCTTCTGTTGGAAACTTGTTTCTGTGCTCTACAGTGTGATATATCACTTTTCAGTTTTCCTGTTATAATAACTGAACGGGCGACACGTATGTGAATTAGTTTACAAAGTTGTGCTTTTCGTTTCTGTTCTTTCAATGGAAGCAGGTTCCTGTGTTGTACAGTTCGATATATCACTTTTCAGTTTTCCTGTTATAATAATTGAACGGGCGACACGTATATGAATTAGTTTACAAAGTTTTGCTTTGTGTTTCTGTTCTTTCGATGGTAATTTGTTTCTGTGCCATACAGTGCGAGATAACACTTTTCAGTTTTCCTGTATTCCTAATTGAGCGAGCGACACACATATGATTCCGTTTAAAAGTAGTGCTTTTCTTTTCAGTTCTTTCGTTCGAAACTTGTTACTGTGCTCTACAGTGTGTTATATCACTTTTAAGTTTTCCTGTATTCCTATTTGAGCGAGTGGCACACAAATGATTTAGTTTACAAAGTAGTGCTTTGCGTTTCTGTTCTTTCGTTGGAAACTTGTTCCTGTTAGGAACAAAACAGTTAGGGTTAGGATTAGGGTTAGGGTTAAGGTTATGTTTAGGGTTAGGGTTAGAGTTAGCGTTAGGGTTAGGGTTAGGGTTATTGGCTTAGGGTTAGGATGAGGGTTATATCACTTTTCAGTTTTCCTGTTATAAGAATTGAACAGGCGACACGAATGTGAATTAGTTTACAAAGTTGTGGTTTTCTTTACTGTTCTTTTGATGAAAACTTGTTCCTTTGTTGTACATTTCGATATATCGCTTTTCAGTTTTCCTGTATTCCTAATTGAGTGAGCGACACACATGTGATTTAGATTATAAAGTATTGCTTTGCTTTTCTGTTCTTTTGTTCGAAACTTTTTCATGTGATGTACAGTGCATTATATCACTTTTCAGTTTTCCTGTATTCCTAATTGAGGGTGTGGCACACATGTGATTTAGTTTACAAAGTAGTGCTTTGCGTTTATATTCTTTCGTTGGAAACATGTTCCCATTAGGAACAATTTAGGGTTAGGGTTAGGGTTAGGGTTAGGCTTAGGGTTAGGGTTAGGGTTAGGGGGCTTAGGGTTAGGGTTAGGGTTAGGGTTTGGGCTAGAGTTAGTGTTATTGGCTTAGGGTTAAGGTGAGGGTCATATCACTTTTCAGTTTTCTTGTTATAATAATTGAACGGGCGACATGTATGTGAATTAGTTTACAAAGTTGTGCTTTTCGTTTCTCTTCTTTCGATGGAAGCAGGTTCCTATGCAATACAGTTCGATATATAACTTTTCAGTTTTCCTGTTATAATAATTGAACGGGCGACATGTATGTGAATTAGTTTAAAAAATTGTGCTTTGCGTTTCTCTTCTTTCGATGGAAACTTGTTTCTGTGCCACAAAGTGCGAGATAACACTTTTCAGTTTTCCTGTATTCCTTATTGAGCGAGTGACACACATGTGAATCCGTTTAAAAGTAGTGCTTTGCTTTTCTGTTCTTTCGTTCGAAACTTGTTCCTGTGCTGTACATTGTGTTATATTACTTTTTTTTGTATTTTTAAAATTTTCTTTTTATTTATTTATTTATTTATTTATTTATTTATTTATTTATTTTTTAGGTTTAATACCTATTGTTTCTTTTTTTTTTCAATGCAGTTTATTCAGGAACCTTGAACAATCATCTGACGCTGGGCAAAGCCAGCCCACAACCTAAATAGCCTCTGGGTAGCCAGCCCAGGCATGCCATGTGGGCAATGCAGATAGATCCACATACATGGAAGCAAGCCAGATCCTCAGTCTTAGCCAAATGTGGAATTGTTCATGACAGAGAGCACTCACCATCGGGAAGGTGGAAGGCGGAAACCAGCTGCATCTTTAAGGCATAGCATTCCGCAGCTCTCTACAGTTCCCCCTTTTTGATTTCGACGCATCAGGCAAGAGTAGAGGTCTGATCTCTGATGTTAGAAATAAATTGGGACTTTCTACCAATGTTCATTTAAGTGTCATCCACCCAAAGAGCATCAGACCCGTCCAATAACTTTTTCTCAGAGGCAGGACCTGGGGCATCAACCCAAATGCAATCAGTCATACTCTTCTGTGGGTCCAAAGCGGCTGACACAAATGTGAATTAGTTTACAAAGTTGTGCTTTCCGTTTCTGTTCTTTCAATGAAAACTTCTTTCTGTGCCTTACAGTGCGAGATAACACTTTTCAGTTTTCCTGTATTCCTAATTGAGTGAGAGACACACATCTGATTCTGTTTAAAAGTAGTGCTCTGCTTTTTTGTTCTTTCGTTCAAAACTTGTTCCTGTGCTGTACAGTGCGTTATATCTCTTTAGTTTTCCTGTATTCCTAATTGAGAGAGTGGCACACATGTGATTTAGTTTACAAAGTAGTGCTTTGTGTTTATGTTCTTTGTTTGAAACTTGTTCCTGTTAGGCACAAGTTCCTGTTAGGAACAAGTTAGGGTTAGGGTTAGGGTTAGGGTTAGGGGCTTAGGGTTAGCGTTAGGGTTATATCACTTTTCAGATTTCCTGTTATAATAATTTAACAGGCAACACACATGTGATTTAGTTTACAAAGTAGTGCTTTGCGTTTCTGTTCTTTCTTTGGAAACTTGTTCCTTTTAGGAACAAGTTAAGGTTAGGAGTTAGGGTTAGTTAGGGTTAGGGTTAGGGTTAGCGTTAGGGTTAGGGACTTAGGGTTAGGGTTAGGATTATATCACTTTTCAGTTTTCCTGTATTCCTAATTGAGCGAGTGACACACATGTGATTTAGGTTACAAATTACTGCTTTGCGTTTCTGTTCTTCTATAGGAAACTTGATTCTCTGCTGTACAGTGTGATTTATCACATTTCAGTTTTCCTTTTCTAATAATTGAACGGTCGATACATATGTGAAATAGTTTACAAAATTGTGCTTTGCGTTTCTCTTCTTTCGATGGAAACTTGTTCCTGTGCTGTACAGTTCGATATATCACTTTTCATTTTTCCTGTTATTATAATTGAATGGGGGACACATATGGGAATTAATTTACAAAGTTGTGCATTGCGTTTCTCTTCTTTCGATGGAAACTTGTTTCTGTGCCATAAAGTACGAGATAACACTTTTCAGTTTTCCTGTATTCCTAATTGAGCGAGCGACACACATGTGATTCCGTTAAAAAGAAGTGCTTTGCTTTTCTGTTCTTTTGTTCGAAACTTGTTCCTGTGCTGTACAGTGAGTTATATCACTTTTCAGTTTTCCTGTATTCCTAATTGAGCGAGATTGCACACATGTGATTCCGTTTAAATGTAGTGCTTTGCTTTTCTGTTCTTTCGTTCGAAAACTGTTCCTGTGCTGAACAGTGTGTTATATCTCTTTTCAGTTTTCCTGTATTCCTAATTGAGAGAGTGGCACATATGTGATTTAGTTTACAAAGTAGTGCTTTGCGTTTATGTTCTTTTGTTTGAAACAGGTTCCTGTAAGGAACAAGTTAGGTTAGGGTTAGGGTTAGGTTAGGGTTAGGTTAGGTTTAGGTTTAGGGTTAGGGTTAGGGTTAGGGGCTTAGGGTTAGTGTTAGGGTTATATCACTTTTCAGTTTTCCTGTTATAATAATTGAACAGGCGACACGAATGTGAATTAGTTTACAAAGTTGTGCTTTGCATTTCTGTTCTTTCAATGAAAACTTGTTTCTTTGCCATACATTTCGATATATCGCTTTTCAGTTTTCCTGCATTCCTAATTGAGCAAGCGATACACATGTGATTTAGTTTAAAAAATAGTGCTTTTCGTTTCTGTTCTTCTGTTGGACACTTGTTTCTGTTCTGTACAGTGTGATATATCACTTTTCAGTTTTCATGTTATAATAATTGAACGGACAATAGATATGTGAATTATTTTTTAAAGTTGTGCTTTTCGTTTCTGTTCTTTCGATGGAAGCAGGTTCCTGTGCTGTACAGTTCGATATATCACTTTTCAGCTTTCCTGTTATAATAATTGAACGGGCGACACATATGTAAATTAGTTTACAGAGTTGTGCTTTGCGTTTCTGTTCTTTCGATGGAAACTCGTTTCTGTTCCGTACAGTGCGAGATAACACTTTTCAGTTTTCCTGTATTCCTAATTGAGCGAGTGACACACATGTGATTCAGTTTAAAAGTAGTGCTTTGCTTTTCTGTTCTTTCCTTTGAAACTTGTTCCTGTGATGTACACTGCGTTATATCTCTTTTCAGTTTTCCTGTATTCCTAATTGAGAGGGTGGCCCACATGTGACTTAGTTTACAAAGAAGTGCTTTGCGTTTATGTTCTTTCGTTGGAAACTTGTTAGGGTTAGAGTTAGGGTTAGAGTTAGAGTTAGGGGCTTAGGGTTAGGGTTAGGGTTAGGGGTTAGGGTTAGGTGCTTAGGTTAAGGTTAGGGCTATTGTTAGGGTTAGGGTTAGGGTTAGGGTTAGGGTTAGGGTTAGGGGGTTAGTGTTAGGGTTAGGGTTATATCAGTTTTCAGTTTTCCTGTCATAATAATTGAACAGGCGACACGAATGTGAATTAGTTGACAAAATTGTGCTGTGCGTTTCTGTTCTTTCGATGAAAAATTGTTTCTTTGCCTTACATTTCGATTTATCGCTTTTGAGTTTCCCTGTATTCCTAATTGAGTGAGCGACACACATGTGATTTAGTTTACAAAGTAGTGCTTTTTGTTTCTGTTCTTCTGTTGGAAACTTGTTTCTTTACTGTACACTGTGATATATCACTTTTCAGTTTTCCTGTTATAATAATTAGTTTACAAAGTTGTGCTTTGCGTTCGGTTCTTTCGTTGGAAAGTTGTTTCTGTTCAGTACAGTGCGATATATCACTTTTCAGTTTTCCTGTTATAATAATTGAACAGGCGACAGGAATGTGAATTAGTTTCCAAAGTAGTGCTTTGCGTTTCTATTCTTCTGTTGGAAACTTGTTTCTGTTCTGTACAGTGTGATATATCACTTTTCAGTTTTCCTGTTATAATAATTGAACGAAGCGACAGGAATGTGAATTAGTTTACAAAGTTGTGTTTTGCGTTTCTATTTTCTGTTGGAAACTTGTTCCTGTGCTGTAGAGTGTGCATTGCTTTTCAGTTTCCCTGTTTCCTAATTGAATGGAGCAAAACAATATGTGATTTAGTTTACAAAGTAGTGCTTTTCGTTTCTGTTCTTTTCTTTTGGAAACTTGTTTCTGTGCTGTACAGTGTGATATATCACTTTTCAGTTTTCCTGTTATAAAATTGAACGGGCGACACATATGTAAATTAGTTTACAAAGTTGTGCTTTGCATTTCTGTTCTTTCAATGGAAACTTGTTTCTGTGCGCCGACAGTCTTGAGATAACACTTTTCAGTTTTCTTGTTCCTAATTGAGCGAGTGACACACAGGTGATTCTGTTTAAAAGAAGTGCTTTGCTTTTCTGTTCTTTCGTTGAAAACTTGTTCCTGTGCTGTACAGTCGTTATATCTCTTTTCAGTTTTCCTGTTTTCCTAATTTTTCTTTTATTTATTTATTTTTTTTTTTAGTTTAGACAGTATTCTTTTCCGTTTTGTTTTTTTTTTTTTTCAATGAACAGTTTAGGGTTAGGAACCTTGAACAATCAGGGTGAGGTGGATAGCCAGCCCACAGGTTAAATAGTTGGGTAGGGTTAGCCCAGGCATGCCAGGGTTGGCAATGCAGATAGATCACACATTCAGTTTTAATGTTATAATCCTCAACCTTAGCCAAATGTGGAATTGTTCGTGACAGAGAGCTTTCATTTCTGAAGGTGGAAAACTTGATCCAGCTCCATCTTTAAGGCATAGTTTCCTGTATTCCTAATTACAGTTCCCCTTTTTTTTTTTACAAATCAGGCAAGAGTAGTTTCTGATTTCTGTTGAAACTTGTTTAATTGGGACTTTGTACTCATGTTCAGTTTTCTGTTGTCATCCACCCAAAGAGCATCAGACCTGTAGTTTACAAAGTTGTGCTTTTCATTCAGTTCTTTGGCGGGACCTGGGGCATCAACCCTCAGCAATCAGACATATCACTCTTCTTTGGGTTATAGTAATTGGCTGGCGACACATATGTGCAATTAGTTTACAAATTTGTCGTAACATTTTTGTTCTTTTTATGGTATCCAACCATGCTTGGGAGAATGTCCTGATTTAATGGCTGTAAAGGCCTGAATGATCATTGGCTGCATCACACACATGTGATTTAATTTACAAAGTACCACTTTGCTTTTCTGTTCTTTTCGTTCAAAACTTGTTCCTAATGCTCCCATTATATCTCTTTTCAGATGATTCCTGTATTGGCTGCAGCAATCCACATGACTTAGTTTACAAAGAAGTGCTGCGTTCCACTCTGTTAGAATTTACTGTTGACAATGGCCAGGGTTAGGGTTCAGCTGCTCCATTAGTATCAAATTCTCCAGTCCACTTACCTAAAATATAGGTTCGACAATTGTTTAGACTGTTATAATTTTGAACAGGCACAGGAATGGAAAAGTTTCCAAAGTATGTTATATGCTATTCTGACTGTTGGAAAATTGTTTCCAGCATATTTTGATTGACACCCGAGTTAGTTTTTTTATAATAGGGTATCAATTTGAATTAGTTTGCATGAGGTCTTTGTTTCTGTTCTGATTGAAACTTGTTCCTGTGCTGTACAGTTTAGATATATCACTTTTAAGTTTTCCTGTATTCCTAATTGAGAGAAGTGGCACACATGTAATTTAGTTTACAAAGTAGTGCTTTTGCGTTCCTGTTCTTCTTTTGGAAACTTGTTAGGGGTTGTGTTAGGGTTACAGTGTGGGGTTAGACTTTTCAGTTTTCCTCTTATAGGGTGACAGTTAGGGATAGGTTGAAGGGGTTTACAAAGTTAGGGCTGCGTTTCTCTTCTAGGGTTGGAAACTTGTTTCTGTGGTGTATATCAGATTCACTTTTCAGTTTTCCTGTTATAATAATTGAGCAAGACACACATGTGAATTAGTTTACAAAGTTGTGCTTTTGGTTTTTCTGTTCTTTCGATGGAAACAGGTTCCTGTGCTGTACAGTTCGATGTATTGCTTTTCAGTTTTCCTGTATTCCTAATTGAGTGAGAGAGAAACAAATGTGATTTAGTTTACAAAGTAGTGATTTGCGTTTCTGTTCTTCTTTTGGAAACTTGTTTCTGTGCTGAACAATTTGATATATCACTTTTCAGTTTTCCTGTTATAAAAATGTTAGGGCGTTAGTATGTGAATTAGTTTACAGGGTTGTGCTTTGCATTTCTCTTCTTTTCAATGGAAACTTGTTTCTGTGCCGGAAAGTTTATAACACTTTTAAGTTTCTTGTTCCTAATTGAACAGGAGGACACACATGTGATTCTGTTTAAAAGTAGTGCTTTGCTTTTCTGTTCTTTCAATGAAAACTTGTTCCTTTTCTTTACATTTTCAGTTATATCTCTTTCAGTTTTCCTGTATTCCTAATTGAGTGAGTGGCACACATGTGATTTAGTTTAGACAGTAGTGATTTCCGTTTCTGTTTTCTGTTGGAAACTTGTTCCTGTTACAGAACAATATTCACTTTTCAGTTTTTCCTGGTTAGGGTTAGGGTGAGGTTATGGGTTAGGTTTTACAAGGTTGTGTTAGGGTTATTTTCTGTTGGGATGGAAGTTGGTTCCTGGGTTAGGTTAGGTTATATCACTTTTCAGTTTTCCTGTTATAATAATTGAACAGGCGACATTTATGTGAATTAGTTTACAAAGTTGTGCTTTGCATTTCTGTTCTTTCGATGAAAACTTGTTTCTTTGCTGTACAGTTTGTTTTATCTCTTCTTCAGTTTCCTGTATTCCTAATTGAGTGAGCGACACACATGTGATTTAGTTTACAAAGTAGTGCTTTGTTTTTGTTCTTTCTTCAAAACTTGTTCCTGTGCTGTACACGTTATATCTCTTTTCAATTTTCCTGTATTCCTAATTGAAGTGGCCCACATGTGACTTAGTTTACAAAAGAAGTGCTTTGCGTTTATGTTCTTTTTTTGAAAACTTTTTGTTAGGAACAAGTTAGGGTTAGGGTTAGGGTTAGGGTTAGGTTAAGGTTTAGGGTTAGGGTGATGGTTAGGGTTAGTTTTAGAGTTAGGGTTAGGTGAGGATTAGGGTTATATCACTTTTCAGTTTTCCTGTTATAATAATTGAACAGGCGACAGGAATGTGAATTAGTTTCCAAAGTGTGCTTGCGTTTCTGTTCTTCTGTTGGAAACTTGTTTCTGTGCTGTACAGTGTGATATATCACTTTTCAGTTTTCCTGTTATAATAATTGAACAGGCGACACATATGTGAATTAGTTTACAAAGTTGTGCTTTTCATTTCTGTTCTTTCGATGGAAGCAGGTTCCTGTGCTGTACAGTTCGATATATCACTTTTCAGTTTTCCTGTATTATAATTGAGTGGTGACACAAATGTGATTTAGTTAATAAAGTTGTGCTTTGCGTTTCTGTTCTTTCTTTGGAAACTTGTTTCTGTGCCTTAAAGTGTGAGATATCACTTTTCAGTTTTCCTGTATTAATAATTGTACAGGCGACACACATGTGATTAGTTTACAAAAATTAGTGCTTTGCTTTTCTGTTCTTTTCGTTGGAAACTTGTTTCTGTACAGTACAGTGCGTTATATCACTTTTCAGTTTTCTTGTATTCCTAATTGAGCAAGTGGCACACATGTGATTCCGTTTAAAAAGTAGTGCTTTGCTTTTCTGTTCTTTCTTTGGAAACTTGTTCCTGTGCTGGCGTTATATCTCTTTTCAGTTTTCCTGTATTAGGGTTAGTGGCACACATGTGATTTAGTTTAGGGGGGTTAGTGATTTCCGTTTCTGTTTTAGAGTTGGAAACTTATTCCTGTTAGGAACAATTTCACTTTTCAATTTTCCTGTTTTAATAATTGAACAGGGTTAGGTTTAATGTGAATTAGTTTAGGGGTTAGTGTTCGTTTCTGTTCTTCTGTTGGAAACTTGTTTCTGTGCTGTACAGTGTGATATATCACTTTTCAGTTTTCCTGTTTTAATAATTGAACAGGCGACACGAATGTGAATTAGTTTACAAAGTTGTGCTTTGTGTTTCTGTTCTTTCAATGAAAACTTGTTTCCTTTTTAGTAAATTCGATATATCACTTTTCAGTTTTCCTGTATTAATAATTGAGTGGCGACACATATGTGATTTAGTTTATAAAGTTGTGCTTTGTGTTTCTGTTTTTCTGTTGGAAACTTCTTTTCTGTGCCTGTACAGTGTGATATATCACTTTTCAGTTTTCCTGTATATAATAATTGAGCGGGGTGACACACATGTGATTCCGTTTAAAAGTTGTGCTTTGCTTTTCTGTTCTTTCGTTCAAAAGGTTCCTTTGCTGTACAGTTCGTTATATCACTTTTTTTTTTTCCTATTTTATAAAATTTTCTTTTTATTTATTTATTTTTTTAGGTTTAATAGTTGTTCTTTTTTTTTTTTTTTTTTCAATTCAGTTCATTCAGGAACCTTGAACAATCATCTGTGCTGGAAAGCTTGCCCACAGCTTAAATAGCCTCTTAGCCAGCCCAGGCATGCCAGTTTTGCAGTTATTCCACATTGGAAGAGAGCCAGATCCTCAGTGAGCCAAATGTGATTTGTTTTACAGAGAGCACTCACCATTGGGAAGGTGGAAGGCAGAAACCAGCTGCATCTTTAAGGCATAGCATTTATAGCTCTTTACAGTTTTTTTTGTTTTGGCGTTCAGGCAAGAGTAGAGGTCTGATCTCTGATGTTAGAAATAAATTGGGACTTTGTACCCGATGTTCATTTAGGTGTCATCCACCCAAGAGGGTCAGACCTTCCGATAACTTTTTCTTAGAGGCGGGACCTGGGGCATCAACCCTCATGCAATCAGACATGCTCTTCTGTGGGTCCAAGCGGCTGACCCTGAGTGCAGTGCTTAGGCCTCGCATCCTGAGCGTAACATTTTAGCTTTTATGGTATCCAACCATGCTTGGGGAGAATGTCCTGCTTTAATGGCTGTAAAGGCCTGAATGATCATGGCTGCATCACACTGTTGTGAGAGTTCTAATCTTGCATAATACAGGCAAACCAAGGAGACCAATACCAGAAGGCCTGCTAATGCTCCCATGCCCGCCCATTCCTTCAGATGATTCATGGCTGCAGCAATCCATGATGATAATCCTGTGGCTAGTCCTGTGTCCACTCTGGTAGAATTTACTGTGACAATGGCCACTCTCAGCTGCTCCATTTTGTATTTATTCTCCAGTCCACTTACCTAAAATATCCTCGACAATTGTTTAGACAGATTTGCAGCACAGGAAAAATTCTCATGTTATATGCTAGTGACTCAAGTCCAGCATATTTTCATTGACACCTTGTTGAGTGTTTTGCCATAGGGTATCAATTTGCTCCTGCATGAGGTCAATCCTCTGATTGAACACCATCAAGCTTCCTTTTAGATATATCACTTTTAAGTTTTCCTGTATTCCTAATTGAGAGAGTGGCACACATGTAATTTAGTTTACAAAGTAGTTTCTTTGCGTTTATGTTCTTTCAGTTGGAAACTTGTTAGGTTAGGGTTAGGGTTAGGTTAGGGTTAGAGTTAGAGTTTAGTTTCAAGGGTTAGGGTTAGGGTGAGGGTTAGGGGTTAGGGTTAGGGGTTTCTATTCTTCTGGTTAGGGTTACTTGTTAGGGTTGGGGTTAGGGTTAGGTTAGGTTATATCACTTTTCAGTTTTCCTGTTATAATAATTGAACAGACTGACACGTATGTGAATTAGTTTACAAAGTTGTGCTTTTGGTTTCTGTTTTTTCAATGGAAGCAGGTTCCTGTGCTGTACAGTTCGATGTATTGCTTTTCAGTTTCCCTGTATTCCTAATTGAGTGAGCAAAACAAATGTGATTTAGTTTACAAAGTAGTGCTTTGCGTTCCTGTTCTTCTTTTGGAAACTTGTTTCTGTGCTGTACAGTGTGATATATCACTTTTCAGTTTTCCTGTTATAAAAAATGTACGGGCGACACGTATGTGAATTAGTTTACAAAGTTGTGCTTTGCATTTCTCTTCTTTCAATGGAAACTTGTTTCTGTGCCGGAAAGTGCGAGATAACACTTTTAAGTTTCTTGTTCCTCATTGAGCGAGGGACACACAGGTGATTCTGTTTAAAAGTAGTGCTTTGCTTTTCTGTTCTTTCGTTGAAAACTTGTTCCTGTGCTTTACAGTGCGTTATATCTCTTTTCAGTTTTCCTGTATTCCTAATTGAGCGAGTGGCACACATGTGATTTAGTTTAGACAGTAGTGATTTCCGTTTCTGTTCTTCGTTGGAAACTTGTTCCTGTTAGGAACAATTTAGGGTTAGGATTAGGGTTAGGGTTAGGGTTAGGGTGAGGGTTAGGGTTAGGTTTAGGGTAGCGTTAGGGTTAGGGTTAGGGTTAGGGTTAGGGTTAGGGGCTTAGGGTTAGGGTTAGGGTTATATCACTATTCAGTTTTAATGTTATAATAATTGAACAGGGTTACGAATGAATTAGTTTACAAAGTTGTGCTTTGCATTTCTGTTCTTTCGATGAAAACTTGTTCCTTTGCAGTACATTTCGATTTATCGCTCTTCAGTTTCCCTGTATTCCTAATTGAGTGAGCGACACACATGTGATTTAGTTTACAAAGTAGTGCTTTGCGTTTCTGTTTTTCTGTTGGAAACTTGTTTCTGTGCTGTACAGTGTGATATATCACTTTTCAGTTTTCCTGTTATAATAATTGAGCAGGCGCATCACGTTTGTGAATTAGTTTACAAAGTTGTGCTTTTCATTTATGTTCTTTGGATGGAAGTAGGTTCCTGTGGTGTACAGTTCGATATATCACTTTTCAGTTTTCCTGTTATAGTAATTGATCGGGCGACACATATGTGAATTAGTTTACAAATTTGTCCTTTGCATTTCTGTTCTTTTGATGAAAACTTGTTCCTTTGAAGTAAATTTCGATTTATCGTTCTTCAGTTTCCCTGTATTCCTAATTGAGTGAGCGACACACATGTGATTTAGTTTACAAAGTAGTGCTTTGCTTTTCTGTTCTTTCGTTCAAAACTTGTTCCTGTGCTGTACACTGCGTTATATCTCTTTCCAATTTTCCTGTATTCCTAATTGAGAGAATGGCCCACATGTGACTTAGTTTACAAAGAAGTGCTTTGCGTTTATACTCTTTTGTTGGAAAATTTTTCCTGTTAGGAACAAGTTAGGGTTAGGGTTAGGGTTAGGGTTAGGGTAAGGTTTAGGGTTAGGGGTGATGGTTAGGCTTAGTTTTAGAGTTAGGGGCGATAGGTGAGGATTAGGGTTATATCACTTTTCAGTTTTCCTGTTATAATAATTGAACAGGCGACAGGAATGTGAATTAGTTTCCAAAGTAGTGCTTTGCGTTTCTATTCTTCTGTTGGAAAATTGTTTCTGTGCTGTAGAGTGTGATATATCGCTTTTCAGTTTTCCTGTTATAATAATTGAACGGACGACACATATGTGAATTAGTTTACAAAGTTGTGCTTTTCGTTTCTGTTCTTTCGATGGAAGCAGGTTCCTGTGCTGTACAGTTCGATGTATTGCTTTTCAGTTTCCCTGTATTCCTAATTGAGTGAGCGACACAAATGTGATTTAGTTAATAAAGTAGTGCTTTGCGTTCCTGTTCTTCTTTTGGAAACTTGTTTCTGTGCTGTACAGTGTGATATATCACTTTTCAGTTTTCCTCTTATAATAAATGTACAGGCGACACGTATGTGAACTAGTTTACAAAGTTGTGCTTTGCGTTTCTCTTCTTTCAATGGAAACTTGTTTCTGTGCCGGAAAGTGCGAGATAACACTTTTCAGTTTCTTGTATTCCTAATTGAGCAAGAGACACACATGTGATTCCGTTTAAAAGTAGTGCTTTGCTTTTCTGTTCTTTCGTTCAAAACTTTTTCCTGTGCTGTACAGTGCGTTATATCTCTTTTCAGTTTTCCTGTATTCCTAATTGAGCGAGTGGCACACATGTGATTTAGTTTACACATTAGTGATTTCCGTTTCTGTTCTTTCGTTGGAAACTTATTCCTGTTAGGAACAATTTAGGGTTAGGGTTAGGGTTCGGGTGAGGGTTAGGTTTAGGGTAGGGTTAGGGTTAGGGGGTTAGGGTTAGGGTTAGGGTTAGGGTTAGGTGCTTAGGGTTAGGGTTAGGTTTATATCACTTTTCAGTTTTAATGTTATCATAATTGAACAGGCGACACGGATGTGAATTAGTTTAAAAAGTTGTGCTGTGTGTTTCTGTTCTTTCAATGAAAACTTGTTCCTTTTCAGTACATTTCGATTTATCGCTCTTCACTTTCCCTGTATTCCTAATTGAGTGAGCAACACCCATGTGATTTAGTTTACAAAGTAGTGCTTTGCGTTTCTGTTTTTCTGTTGGAAACTTGTTTCTGTGCTGTACAGTGTGATATATCACTTTTCAGTTTTCCTGTTATAATAATTGAACGGGAGACACGTATGTGAATTAGTTTACAAAGTTGTGCTTTTCATTTCTGTTCAATCGATGGAAGTAGGTTCCTGTGTTGTACAGTTCGATATATCACTTTTCAGCTGTCCTGTTATAATAATTGAACGGGCGACACATATGTGAATTAGTTTACAGAGTTGTGCTTTGCGTTTCTGTTCTTTCGATGGAAACTTGTTTCTGTGCTGTACAGTGTGTTATATCTCTTTTCAGTTTTCCTGTATTCCTAATTGTGCGAGTGGCACACATGTGATTTAGTTTACAAAGTAGTGCTTTGTGTTTATGTTCTTTCGTTGGAAACTTCTTCCTCTTAGGAACAAGTTAGGGTTAGGGTTAGGTTTAGGGTTTGGGTTAGGGTTAGGGTTAGGGTTTGGGTTAGGGTTCGGGTTAGGGTTAGGGTTAGGGTTCGGGTTAGGGTTAGGGTTATTGGCTTAGGGTTAGTGTGAGGGTTATATCACTTTTCAGTTTTCCTGTTATAATAATTGAACAGACGACACGAATGTAAATTAGTTTACAAGGTAGTGCCTTGCGTTTCTGTTCTTCTGTTGGAAACTTGTTTCTGTGCTGTACAGTGTGATATATCACTTTTCAGTTTTCCTGTTATAATAATTGAACGGGCGTCACGTATGTGAATTAGTTTACAAAGTTGTGCTTTTCATTTCTGTTCTTTCGATGGAAGCAGGTTCCTGTGCTGTACAGTTCGTATATCACTTTTCAGTTTTCCTGTTATAATAAATGTACGGGTGACACATATGTGAATTAGTTTACAAAGTTGTGCTTTGCGTTTCTGTTCTTTCGATGGAAACTTGTTTCTGTGCCTTAAAGTGCGAGATAACACTTTTCATTTTTCCTGTATTCCTAATTGAGCGAGCGACACACATGTGATTCCGTTTAAAATTAGTGCTTTCCTTTTCTGTTCTTTCGTTCGAAACTTGTTCCTGTACAGTACAGTGCGTTATATCTCTTTTCAGTTTTCCCGTATTCCTAATTGAGAGAGTGGCCCACATGTGACTTAGTTTACAAAGAAGTGCTTTGCGTTTATACTCTTTCTTTGGAATCTTGTTCCTATTGGAACAAGTTAGAGTTAGGGTTAGGGTTAGGGTTAGGGTTAGGGTTAGGGGTTAGGGTTAGGCTTAGGTTTAGAGTTAGGGGCTTAGGGTGAGGATTAGGGTTATATCACTTTTCAATTTTCCTGTTTTAATAATTGAACAGGCGACACGAATGTGAATTAGTTTACAAAGTAGTGCTTTTCGTTTCTGTTCTTCTGTTGGAAACTTGTTTCTGTGCTGTACAGTGTGATATATCACTTTTCAGTTTTCCTGTTTTAATAATTGAACAGGCGACACGAATGTGAATTAGTTTACAAAGTAGTGCTTTTCGTTTCTGTTCTTTCGATGGAAGCAGGTTCCTGTGTTTTACAGTTCGATATATCACTTTTCAGTTTTCCTGCTATAATAATTGAACGGGCGACACATATGTGAATTAGTTTATAAAGTTGTGCTTTGTGTTTCTGTTCTTTCGAAGGAAACTCTTTTCTGTGCCGTACAGTGCGAGATAACACTTTTCAGTTTTCCTGTATTCCTAATTGAGCGAGTGACCCACATGTGATTCCGTTTAAAAGTAGTGCTTTGCTTTTCTGTTCTTTCGTTCAAAACTTGTTCCTTTGCTGTACAGTGCGTTATACCACTTTTTTTTTTGTATTTTTAAAATTTTCTTTTTATTTATTTATTTTTTTAGGTTTAATACCTATTCTTTCTTTTTTTTTTTTTCAATGCAGTTCATTCAGGAACCTTGAACAATCATCTGACCCTGTGGAAAGCTTGCCCACAGCTTAAATAGCCTCTGGGTAGCCAGCCCAGGCATGCCATGTTGGCAATGCAGTTAGATCCACATACATGGAAGAGAGCCAGATCCTCAGCCGTAGCCAAATGTGGAATTGTTTGTGACAGAGAGCACTCACCATTGGGAAGGTGGAAGGCAGAAACCAGCTGCATCTTTAAGGCATAGCATTCCGCAGCTCTCTACAGTTCCCCCTTTTTGTTTTCGACGCATCAGGCAAGAGTAGAGGTCTGATCTCTGATGTTAGAAATAAATTGGGACTTTGTACCGATGTTCATTTAGGTGTCATCCACCCAAAGAGCATCAGACCTGTCCGATAACTTTTTCTCAGAGGCGGGACCTGGGGCATCAACCCTCATGCAATCAGACATGCTCTTCTGTGGGTCCAAAGCGGCTGACCCTGAGTGCAGTGCTTCGCCTCGCATCCTGAGCGTAACATTTTAGCTTTTTATGGTATCCAACCATGCTTGGGGAGAATGTCCTGCTTTAATGGCTGTAAAGGCCTGAATGATCATGGCTGCATCACACTGTTGTGAGACTCTAATCTTGCATATATACCACAGGCAAACCAAGGAGACCAATACCAGAAGGCCTGCTAACGCTCCCATGCCCGCCCATTCCTTCAGATGATTCATGGCTGCAGCAATCCATGATGATAATCCTGTGGCTAGTCCTGTGTCCACTCTGGTAGAATTTACTGTGACAATGGCCACTCTCAGCTGCTCCATCGTAGTATCGAATTCTCCAGTCCACTTACCTAAAATATAGCTCGACAATTGTTTAGACAGATTTGCAGCACAGGAAAAATTCTCATGTTATATGCTAGTGACTCCAAGTCCAGCATATTTCATTGACACCCGAGTTGAGTGTTTTGCCATAGGGTATCAATTTGCTCCTGCATGAGGTCAATCCTCTGATTGAACACCATCAAGCTTCCTTTTAGATATATCACTTTTATGTTTTCCTGTATTCCTAATTGAGAGAGTGGCACACATGTGATTTAGTTTACAAAGTATTGATTTGCGTTTATGTTCTTTCTTTGGAAACTTGTTAGGGTTAGGGTTACGGTTAGGGTTAGAGTTAGAGTTAGGGGCTTAGGGTTAGGGTGAGGGTTAGGGTTAGGGTTAGGGGCTTAGGGTTAAGGTTAGGGCTATCGATAGGGTTAGGTTAGGGTTAGGGTTATGGGGTTAGGGTTAGGGTTAGGGTTATATCACTTTTCAGTTTTCCTGTTATAATAATTGAACGGACGACACGTATGTGAATTAGTTTACAAAGTTGTGCTTTTGGTTTCTGTTTTTTCGATGGAAGCAGATTCCTGTGCTGTACAGTTCGATGTATTGCTTTTCAGTTTCCCTGTATTCCTAATTGAGTGAGCGAAACAAATGTGATTTAGTTTACAAAGTAGTGCTTTGTGTTCCTGTTCTTCTTTTGGAAACTTGTTTCTGTGCTGTACAGTGTGATATATCACTTTTCAGTTTTCCTCTTATAATAAATGTACCGGCGACACGTATGTGAATTAGTTTACAAAGTTGTGCTTTGCGTTTCTCTTCTTTCAATGGAAACTTGTTTCTGTGCCGGAAAGTGCGAGATAACACTTTTCAGTTTCCTGTATTCCTAATTGAGCAAGCGACACACATGTGATTCCGTTTAAAAGTAGTGCTTTGCTTTTCTGTTCTTTCGTTCAAAACTTGTTCCTGTGCTGTACAGTGCGTTATATCTCTTTTCAGTTTTCCTGTATTCCTAATTGAGCGAGTGGCACACATGTGATTTAGTTTACACAGTAGTGATTTCTGTTTCTGTTCTTTCGTTGGAAACTTGTTCCTGTTAGGAACAATTTAGGGTTAGGGTTAGGGTTAGGGTTATGTTTATGGTAGGGTTAGGGTTAGGTTTAGGGTTAGGTTTAGGGTTAGGGGCTTAGGGTTAGGGTTAGGGTTATATCACTATTCAGTTTTAATGTTATAATAATTGAACAGGCGACACAAATGTGAATTAGTTTACAAAGTTGTGCTTTGCATTTCTGTTCTTTCGATGAAAACTTGTTCCTTTGCAGTACATTTCGATTTATCGCTCTTCAGTTTCCCTGTATTCCTAATTGAGTGAGCGACACACATGTGATTTAGTTTACAAAGTAGTGCTTTGCGTTTCTGTTTTTCTGTTAGAAACTTGTTTCTGTGCTGTACAGTGTGATATATCACTTTTCAGTTTTCCTGTTATACTAATTGAACGGGCGACACGTATGTGAATTAGTTTAGAAAGTTGTGCTTTTCGTTTCTGTTCTTTCGATGGAAGTAGGTTCCTGTGTTGTACAGTTCGATATATCACTTTTCAGTTTTCCTGTTATAATAATTGAACGGGCGACACATATGTGAATTAGTTTACAAAGTTGTGCTTTGCGTTTCTGTTCTTTCGGTGGAAATTTGTTTCTGTGCCGTACAGTGCGAGATAACACTTTTCAATTTTCCTGTATTCCTACTTGAGCGAGTGAGACACATGTGATTCCGTTTAAAAGTAGTGCTTTGCTTTTCTGTTCTTTCGTTCGAAACTTGTTCCTGTGATGTACACTGCGTTATATCTCTTTTCAGTTTTCCTGTATTCCTAATTGAGAGGGTGGCCCACATGTGACTTAGTTTACAAAGAAGTGCTTTGCGTTTATACTCTTTCGTTGGAAACTTTTTCCTGTTAGGAACAAGTTAGGGTTAGGGTTAGGGTTAGGGTTAGGGTTAGGTTTAGAGTTAGGGGTGAGGGTTTGGCTTAGGTTTAGAGTTAGGGGCGTAGGTTTACGATTAGGGGTATATCACTTTTCAGTTTTCCTCTTATAATAATTGAACAGGCGACACGAATGTGAATTAGTTTACAAAGTAGTGCTTTGTGTTTCTGTTCTTCTGTTGGAAACTTGTTTCTGTGCTGTAGAGTGTGATATATCACTTTTCAGTTTTCCTGTTATAATAATTGAACGGACGACACGTATGTGAATTAGTTCACAAAGTTGTGCTTTTCGTTTCTGTTCTTTCGATGGAAGCAGGTTCCTGTGCTGTACAGTTCGATTTATTGCTTTTCAGTTTCCCTGTATTCCTAATTGAGTGAGCGACACAAATGTGATTTAGTTTACAAAGTAGTGCTTTCCGTTCCTGTTCTTCTTTTGGAAACTTGTTTCTGTGCTGTACAGTGTGATATATCACTTTTCAGTTTTCCTGTTATAATAAATGTCCGGGCGACACGTATGTGAATTAGTTTACAAAGTTGTGCTTTGCGTTTCTCTTCTTTCAATGGAAACTTGTTTCTGTGCCGGAAAGTGCGAGATAACACTTTTCAGTTTCCTGTATTCCTAATTGAGCAAGCGACACACATGTGATTCCGTTTAAAAGTAGTGCTTTGCTTTTCTGTTCTTTCGTTCGAAACTTGTTCCTGTGCTGTACAGTGCGTTATATTTATTTTCAGTTTTCCTGTATTCCTAATTGAGAGAGTGGCACACATGTGATTTAGTTTACAAAGTAGTGCTTTGTGTTTATGTTCTTTGTTGGAAACTTGTTCCTGTTAGGCACAAGTTCCTGTTAGGAACAAGTTAGGGTTAGGTTAGGTTAGGTTAGGGTTAGGGTTAGGGTTAGGGTTAGGGTTAGGGTTAGGGTTAGTGTTAGGGGCTTAGGGTTAGCGTTAGGGTTATATCACTTTTTAGTTTTCCTGTTATAATAATTGAACAGGCAACACAAATGTGAGTTAGTTGACAAAGTTGTGTTTTGCGTTTCTGTTCTTTTCGATCAAAACTTGTTTCTTTGCCGTACATTTTGATTTATTGCTTTTCAGTTTCCCTGTATTCGTAATTGAGTGAGCGACACACATGTGATTTAGTTTACAAAGTAGTGCTTTGTGTTTTTGTTCTTCTGTTGGAAACTTGTTTCTGTGCTGTACAGTGTGATATATCACTTTTCAGTTTTCCTGTTATTATAATTGAACGGGCGACACTTATGTGAATTTGTTTACAAAGTTGTGCTTTGCGTTTCCGTTCTTTCGATGAAAACTTGTTTCTTTGCAGTACATTTCGATATATCGCTTTTCAGTGAAAGTCTCCTGATGGGTTTCTTCCGTCAGGAGACCCCTCCCAGGATCAACGAGACCAATTCGGATGCAAACAGCAAGAGGCTTTATTTTGATACACGGGTACCTGGGGCGACAAAGTCTCTCAGAGGACTTTTGCGGGCTCCATGAGGGGAAAGCTGGGCTTTTATAGGCGTCTCTGACCAAAAGTGCGGGTACAGGTGCGAGAAGTGTAGTTACAGGGAGCTGATTGGTACATTTAAATGAGACCACAACTTGAGTCTGAGTTTGGCATGGACACCATGATATCAGGAACTGGGTGGTCGGAAAGGTCATGATGACTCTCAATCTTGGGACCGCCACCTGTTGTTTGTCTTAGGGCTCCTATCTCAGCTGGAACAGTCTCACTATCTGTCTTAGGGCCCCTATCTCAGCTGGAACAGTCTCACAAACTTCTCATATGCGTGGTCAGCACAAATTGATTTTTGGCTCAACTGGGGCAGCCTGACCGCAGATATCCCCATCAGCTGGGTCTCTTCAGCTAATTCACTCCCTAGCTCACAGATTTCTCAAAACAGTGGTATCCTTCAGAGTTTCTCAAAACAGTGCTGTACAAAATGACATTAACTATTAGCTGCTTCTAACTTTTGGTGAGGCGGGGTCTTTCATTCCCCCCTTTTTCTTCTAACTTAGAGTGGAATCTTTCATTCTAGTGCCTAGGGAGAGTTAATTTCTGTCTCCTGTTTAAACTGATGATACTGCTGGGTTAACACCAGCGCTTGTATGACAGAGAGCCGGTCTTTCATGAACTTGATCAGCCGATTTAGGATGCAAGGCCCAAATAACAGAATCAGGGGGATTATGATTAAGGGGCCCATGAGGGAGGAGGTGAGGGTGGTGAACCAGGGGGCTTTATTAAACCAACTCTCGTACCAGCTTTTTCCTGACTCAAAGAACTGCTGTCTCTGTCTGAGTCTTTCTTTAAGCCAAGGAGAACTATTACAGGGTCTCTCTAGGCTTTTAGCCCAGTTGCTGCAATATTAGTGTCCATTTCAGCTAAGCAGATGCCCAAGATAATAGCTAATGCCAGGGAGCCCCTTTTGACTTAGCGTTTCAGCCTGCTATGGGGGATTTGGGCGTAGATCCGTCTTCTGGAGCTTCTTCGAGCTGACCGTTGGACAGTAGGCATCAGGGGCTAGGGAGGCTGAAATGCCAGTCAAAGGCTGGGCAATAAGGGAGTCCCAAGCATCTGGTTCATTGATCCACCCGAAGAGGCAGGGAGCAATCATGTCAGTTTCCAGGAAGTCCAGATTTCAGCTTGCAGCCCAGAGTCAACCAGGTGAAAATCTGCTGAGACAAATTCAGACTGGAGACAGAAGTTAAAATTTGTCTATTAAATAGGAAAGATCAGGGAAAATCTCATTTGCGATCCTTTTGAGCTATGCCAGATCCAGGTCACATCCTGAAACTCATATGAAATTTTAGTACACAAAAGAGAATATACTCAGAAAAGTAGCATATCAGCAAATTAAACATTTTGAAAGTAACAGGTAAAACTGCATCCCACTGAATGAGTATCAGTTAGCTGTTTTTTTTTTTTTTTTTTTTTTTTTTTTTTTTTTTTTTTTTTTTGTAACATTTATACATAACCTAAGTGTGTCCACAGTAACATTTTTTTCTGTGGGCATATCTGTTGGTAATTTGCCACGAATGGAGCTTGGCCGTTTTTATACACTCTGCATATACTTTTAGCTCTCACTTCCTTGTTTATGGAAAGTTAGGCAGAAATACCTTATTGGCTTTAGTACTAAACTCTGGATGCTTGGACTTTTTTTTTTAACAAAGCAACTAGAAGGAATAGGTTTTAAGATGATTCTGTGTCAAAATCTACCCCCAAAATGGCAGATATTAAGAATACCATACTAAAAGCTATGACTTTTGGGTCAGAACACACATTAAACAGATGTTTTTAAAATAATGAGAAGCACCTTTAAGTCTATCTCCAGAAGCCAACCAAAGCAAATTAAAATCTTAACCTGGTGACTGAATAATAAGTAGTTAATGCTCCATTAACTTATCAGAACCTTATTGATCAATGCCAAAACTCTGAACTTCTGAAATCTTATAAGTACAACAGTAGCAAAGAGGGGAGAGATTTAAAGTATCTCTCATTTTAATCTGCTTTAAAATATTTTTATCTCTTGATAACATATACTTTTTAAAAAAATTATTTAGACTCTCTAATCTTTTGCATTTATTAACCCTGAAACATTTTTTTAAACTAAATAATAACACTCTAGATTTTTACAACCTAAACCCCTATATTCTCAGACCCTACATAGGCTCCATTTATTTATCTTAAGACACAGGCAACTAACATGAGTCCTGTGAGCAAGGAAAACCTGTCTTTCTTTTAAATAAGGGATCTAGTACTCTGTGGTTCTAGCTAATGAACTGATCAATGAGCTAACAGTCAATCTAATTGTCTTTTTTCTAGCTGTAAAGCTACTGTAAGCTTAGCATAGCCGTCAAGGTGTTCAGAGACCTGAGAAGGATAAATTATACCAATCCATGTGCCAATCAAAATGACAGGGATGACTAGTTAGTCCATTACCTAGGCAGAGTCCCTGGCTCCTTTGTCTCACGGCATCCTGGACAGAGGCAGTTCTGCCAGGCACATAAGATGAGAAACTGCTGCTGTGGAAAGAGGAACAGGAGAGATTGACCTCACCTTGCCTCTCACAATGTGAGACAATGGCTCTTCAGGTGTCCCCGGCTTTGTCCACAGTTTAGGCTGGGCCCTAGCAGTGGGCCAGTTGGGGCGGTATTGCCCAGTGGTTAGCATACCTCAATCCAGAGTTGCAGTCATCTGTCGTTGTCCAAATCTTCTCGGAGACCTTGGGAAGCTACTGCCAGGATTTTGGGACTTTCTGTCACAATAAGCTTACATATGTTAAAATGCCATATTCATCAGATCTCTGATAAGCTTGAGGGCCAGCATATCTAAGTTACTCTTTGTTTTAGAACTATATATTTTAAGACAAATAGGCAAACTTTATAGTTACCCATCCTAGGCTTAAAAAAAAAAAAAAAACTTGAACAAGGAGACTAGGTAAGGCTCAACTGCAGTATTTAACATGACTTTAAATCTGCTCTTTCTGAACTAAAATCAAAGCAATTCTTTTAATCAGAAACAGTTTATAGAGGGGCTAGCAAATCTTGCTGATCCTACCACTTTGTATTAAAATTGAACAGTAAAAAGCTTTGCACTTAACACTAATCAGAGGACTGAACATAACTGAGAGACCTAAACAAAATGGTGTTAAACTCATGTCTCCATCCTCTTTATCTCTGGACCATCATGGCGGCTGGCCACATGCAACCGAAATCAGCTGGAAGCCCTAAACAAACATGGCAGCAAAACTACAGCTCTATGTGCTCTCTATCCCTGAACCATCATGGCAGCTAGCCATGTGTTAGCACAGGCTATGACTGACAATACCAAAAATAGGTGCTGTTGCTGATACAGCAAACACTGTGGAGCATCCATAATCCCCCATAACCAAAAGTTCCCAGTGATCAAACAAGCTTTAGAAACAACTGCATAACAGAATAATTTTAAACTGTAAGAATTACTTTAGCCATACCAAACCTATCAGCTAGAATTTTTCCCTTATTAATTCTCTGGCTTTTTATAACACATCCACTAACCTTCTGCAACATTCCATACCTTCAGGTTCCTAGCTTTCTTTTTCTGGCTTAACCAGACATGCTTACTTTCTTGTTTTCCAGACAACATAAAAACTCTCATTAAAATCCTTTCCATTTTGACATAATCCTGCAGAAGCCCAGAGTCTACGTACGATTTGCTTTCTATACATTACTATAAAGAGGAGTTTTGAAACTGCCAATTTTTTTTAAATAACTTTTCTGTAGCGGATAAGATGGTCACAAATCAGCTTAACAAACAAACAGCTCTCCACAAGATACATTTTAAAAACTGCAATTTTTTCAGTTAGCACAAATAATACGGCAGGGTTTTATTTAGTAAAATTAATAAAATACCCAAAATCATTGTCATACCCAAATGCCTGATAAACTTTAAACATTTTACAGCCTTAAACATTTAAACATTTTTAAAACCCGTTTTTGCAATATTAAAACAAAGTACCCCTTTTGTAAGAGAGAAGTCACAAGGCATAATCTTTAAAATCAAAACCAGATTTTAAAACCAGAATTTATCAGTGAAAACAACCTAATTTTCAGAATCAATATCAACTTAGAATAAGACTTTCTTCTTATCCTAAAAGGAAATAAAATCATTTTGACTCAGAGATTTTGCAACCTTTGTTTTTTTTTTCCTGAGCCACACCATGTGGCAATTTACATTGTTGTTATTTAATCATATGCCTTTATAGACCCTACAAACACATAGACACATATTCGTGTTTAAAACAAAAATTTGAATTTAACCTTAAAACATACCCAATTATTTTTTTATCATATCAACCATTTAAGACCAGTTGAAAACAATTATATAATGGCCATATATTTAAACAGACAGACTCAGCTGTAATTCTAAACATTACAGCAAGTGCAATTTTTTTCTAAATTACTGTTTGATCTGTATGTTGCAAGCCCCCTAGGTGGGAGGAGGGAAGAGAGGAGCAAGAGGGCGTGGTGAGCTCTTGCTGCCTACTTCCCTGCTAAGCTGGCATGAAGGTAAGGGGGAGGAGTTTTTCCTCACTCTCAGCAGCCAGAGCAGCTCCTATCATGGAGCAGCTACGGTGCCAATCCCTGCCTAGCCATGTCTAAGGACTTTCACCCAGCAAGCCCATGAGCCTTGCCTACTCCCTTGGCTCCCTTGTGAGCTCTACTGTAGCTTACCTCCCCCGCAGGTCCTGAACCTGCTTCCTGGCTGGGCCTCTCTCCTCCCCCGTGCTCTTTTGCTATAAAGTTAAACTTTTGGGAGTAGTGACAGTTTGTCCCATTTTTCTTTCAGATAGATAGGAAACACTTATTACACTTACTACAAAAATCAGACAGACAAGACGTCTCAGGAGTGTTTGTAGAGAGCTGATTTTTCTGTTCCCATTTGGTGGGGAGGGAGCCGATTTCTCGGCTCCCGTCTGTTTAGAAGCACGAGCCAATCCGGACTATTCGGGGCTTCACCCCTGTCCGAAGGCTACGTGCTTCATTTGGGAGATGGAGGAACCGGACCTCCAACACAGCCTCCATCTGAATTTTGGCTCTCAGTTTTGCGTCGATATCATGCCGCGCGGCTTGTGTCGTGTTTTGTCTGTCTAATTTTTGTAGTAAGTGTAATAAGTGTTTTCTATCTATCTGAAAATATGGGACAAACTATCACTACTCCCAAAAGTTTAACTTTACAGCACTTCAAGGAAGTTCGTCACATCGCTCACAACCTTTCGTTGGAGGTGCGAAAGGGAAAGTGGGACATCTTCTGTTCATCTGAGTGGCCAACCCTTGACGTGGGCTGGCCACAAGATGGCACCTTTAACCTAGAAATTATTTTAAAGGTAAAGGCTAAAGTCATGGATCCTGGACCCCATGGACAACCTGACCAGGTTCCCTATATCATCACATGGGAATCTCTGGTCAAAGACCCCCCACCATGGGTGAAGCCTTTCCTCCTTTCCCCTTGCCCGAAACCCACCCTGTCTGCCCCCTCCCTTCCTCCCCCGCTAGTTCCAACCCCGGTTAACTCTACACTTTACCCGGTCCTCACGAAACCAGCTCCAGAGGAGACCTCCAGACGTAAGAAGACACCCGCGGTACTGCCAGCAGATGATGGCCCTCTTCTGGACCTTTTGACTGAACAGCCCCCTCCTTACAGAAACCCAGACCCCGTTCGGGAACCAGAGGGGGCAGCCACCAAACGAGAACCCCAGGAAGAACTTACCTCATCCCCGGTGGCGGGACGATTGAGGGGGCGTCGGGAAGCCCCTCCCGATCCCTCCTCTCAGGCCTTTCCGTTGCGGACGGGGCCTGACCGCCAACTCCAATACTGGCCCTTTTCTGCGTCTGACTTATACAATTGGAAAAATAATACCCCGCTTTTTCAAAGGACCCTTCTAGGCTCACAGCACTGATCGACTCTATTCTAGTGACCCATCAGCCAACCTGGGACGATTGCCAACAGTTGCTCCAGACACTATTGACCACCGAGGAAAAACAGTGGGTCGTCCTGGAAGCACGCAAAAATGTCCCAGGAGACAATGGACAACCCACCCAACTGCCACACAGAATAGACGCCGCCTTTCCTTTGGAACAACCTATTTGGGACTTCTCCACTGAGCGCGGTAGGGAACACCTACGTCTCTATCGCCAGTTGCTTATAGCGGATCTCCGTGGGGCTGCAAGGCGCCCTACTAATTTGGCTCAGGTTAAGTTAGTAACCCAGAAACCTGAGGAATCCCCCTCCGCTTTTCTAGAACGACTCAAGGAGGCATACCGTATGTACACTCCTTACAATCCAGAAGACCCAGATCAGGCAACCAACATAGCCATGTCCTTCATCTGGCAGTCTGCCCCAGATATTAGAAAGAAGTTAGAGAGGCTTGAAAACTTAAGAGAAAGTACAGTACAGGATTTATTGAAGGAGGCAGAGCGGATTTTTAATAAGAGGGAAACACAGGAAGAAAGAGATGAAAGGCTGAGAAGAGAAGCAGAGGAAAGAGAGAATGTTAGAGAACGTAAGAGGAATAGGGAATTTAGCAAGTTACTGGCCACAGTAGTGACAGGGCAGAGACAGGGTAGGCAGGGCCTGGGAGACCGCAAGGGTCCACGACTAGACAAAGATCAATGTGCCTACTGCAAGGAAAAAGGACATTGGGCCCGAGACTGCCCAAAGAACCCAAGAGGGCCACGAAAGCCTAAACCCCAGGCCACCCTGTTAAACCTGGAAGACTGGGGAGGTCGGGGTCAGGAGCCTCCCCCTGAACCCAGGATAACCCTTAATGTGGGGGGGGGGCAACCCGTCACCTTCCTGGTGGACACCGGAGCCCAGCATTCGGTGCTCACCACCTCACCGGGACCCTTGACTGACAAATCGGCGTGGGTTCAAGGAGCCACAGAAGGAAAGAGGTACCGATGGACCACTGAAAGAAGAGTACAACTTGCCACCGGTAAGGTGACTCACTCCTTTTTACATGTTCCTGATTGCCCTTATCCTCTGTTGGGAAGAGATCTATCAATGAACCTTAGGGCACAAATCCACTTTGAGGGGACTAAGGCCCATATTACTGGGCCTCAGGGACAGCCTTTGCATGTGTTAACTATAAACCTGGAAGATGAATACTGACTTCATGAGCCTGAAAAGCCTTGCCAGCAAGAAATGACTGTCTGGCTAGAAAAGTTCCCCCTAGCTTGGGCGGAAACGGGAGGAATGGGTCTCACAATTCACCAGCCACCCCTGGTGGTCACTCTAAAAGTGTCAGCAACTCCCGTTTCCATTAAACAATATCCAATGTCGCATGAAGCTTACCAAGGAATTAGGCCTCACATTCGGAGGCTTTTAGATCAGGGCATTTTAATACCTTGTCAATACCCCTGGAATACGCCTCTCCTTCCGGTTAAAAAGCCAGGGACAGAAGACTACTGCCCGGTACAGGACTTGAGAGAAGTCAACAAAAGGGTGGAGGATATACACCCTACAGTCCCCAACCCATATAATTTGTTAACTGGGCTTCCTCCAAGGTGCACCTGGTATACGTATTAGACCTTAAGGATGCATTCTTTTGTCTGAGGCTCCACCCTCAGAGTCAGCCCATTTTTGCCTTTGAGTGGAAGGATCCAGAATTCTGAATATCGAGTCAGCTTACTTGGACCAGACTCCCACAGGGGTTCAAAAATAGCGCCACCTTATTTGATGAGGCATTGCACCGGGACCTGGCCGATTTTAGGGTTCATCACCCTGCTTTAATCTTGCTCCAATATGTGGATGACCTCCTCCTGGCTTCAGAAACTGAGGAAAAATGTAAGGAGGGAACAAAGGCCCTCTTGAGGACTTTGGAAACTCTAGGATACCGGGCCTCAGCTAAAATGGCCCAAATATGTCAGAGGCAGGTCACATACTTGGGCTATCAGATCAGGGATGGACAAAGATGGTTGACAAACGCACGGAAACAGACAATTCTAAAAATTCCGGTGACAAAAGCCCGAGACAATTAAGAGAGTTCCTGGATACTGTGGGGTTTTGCCGCCTTTGGATCCCAGGATTCGCGGAGATGGCTGTGCCGCTTTACCCACTCACCAAACAAGGGACTTTCTCTGTATGGGGGGATGAGCAGCAGAGAGCCTATGCAGCTATAAAAGAGGCCCTGCTGACTTCCCCTGCGTTGGGGCTTCCAGACTTAAACAAGCCCTTTGAGCTGTTTGTGGATGAGAAACAGGGATATGCTAAAGGATTCCTGACTCAAAAACTTGGACCATGGAGGCACCCGGTCACCTACCTGTCCAAGAAACTAGACCCAGTGGCCTCAGGATGGCCCCCTTGTTTGAGGATGGTGGCAGCAATTGTCCTCATGATTAAAGACTCTGGCAAGCTGACTATGGGACAACCAATAACGGTTCTGGCTCCTCATGCGGTGGAAGCCCTGGTTAAACAACCTCTGGGCTGATGGCTTTCCAATGCCCGCATGACCCACTACCAGGCTCTATTGCTGGACACTGACCGAGTACATTTTGGTCCCATGGTAGCCCTTAACCCGGCAACACTGCTTCCCCTACCAGAAGGTCCAGAAACTCATGACTGTCTCCAGATACTTGCAGAAGTACATGGCACCTGGCCTGACCTGACTGACCAGTCCCTCCCTGACGCCGACTTCACCTGGTACACCGACAGGAGCAGCTTTCTGGACAACGGAGAACGGAGAGCGGGGGCAGCGGTTACTACTGAAACTAAGGTAATGTGGACTAAGGCCCTACCACCTGGCACTTCGGCACAGCGGGCTGAACTCATCGCCCTAACCTAGGCTCTCCGGATGGCAGAAGGTAAGAAGCTCAACATTTATACCGATAGCCACTATGCCTTTGCCACTGCTCACATCCATGGGGAGATATATCGGAGAAGAGGGTTGCTTACCACTGAAGGAAAACAAATCAAAAATAAAACTGAAATATTGGCCCTACTTGAAGCGTTGTTTTTGCCCTCAAAATTGAGCATCATCCATTGCCCCAGCCACCAAAAGGGAGACAGCCCGGAAGCTAGAGGCAACTTCTTGGCGGACGTAACTGCCTGGGAAGTGGCAATGCGAAGGAACTCAGACGTCTCCCAACTTCTGGCTATAAAGCCGGCCAAGGCAGAGTTTTCCCCCCTTCGAAAACCCCCCTTCCATTATAGTGAGGAAGACCAAATTCTCCTAAGAAAAATGGGGGCTACTTACTGTCCTGAGCGGGGGTTTTGGACTTTTAAAGGAAAGCCTGTGTGGCCATTACAACAGACTCGAGACCTGATTAAGTACCTCCACCAATTGACCCACCTTAGTTCCAGAAAAATGAAAACCCTCCTAGAAAGGGAAGAAAGCTCCCACTATTTTCTGGAAAGAGACAAGATTCTACAACAAGTGACTGAAAAGTGCACAGCGTGCGCCCACGTAAATGCAAGCCGTAACAAGATAGGTTCAGGGACCAGGGTCCGAGGACAACGCCCTGGTACCCATTGGGAAATTGACTTCACTGAGGCAAAACCTGGACTCTATGGATACTGGTTCTTACTGGTATTTGTGGACACTTTCTCTGGATGGGTAGAGGCCTACCCTACCAAACCTGAAACTGCCAGAGTCGTCACCAAAAAGCTTTTAGAAGAAATTTTCCCCAGGTATGGTATGCCACAGGCACTGGGCTCCAACAACGGCCCTGCTTTCGTCTCCCAGGTAAGTCAGTCGGTGGCCACATTACTGGGGATTGATTGGAAATTACACTGTGCGTACCGCCCCCACAGTTCAGGACAGGTAGAGCGTATGAATAGAACTATTAAGGAGACTTTAACCAAATTGATGCTTGCAACCGGCACTAGAGACTGGGTGACCCTCCTTCCTCTAGCATTGTATCGGGCCCGAAATACACGGGGCCCTCACGGACTCACTCCTTTCGAAATCCTTTATGGTGCCCCACCACCAGCTGCCCATTTCTTTGACTCTGACATAGCCTCTTTTGCTGATACGCCTTCTCTCCAAGCTCATTTGCAGGCTCTGCAAATCGTACAACGGGAGGTCTGGAAACCACTGGCAGCTGCGTACCAAGGACAGCTAAATCAACCTGCGGTACCACATCGGTTCCAGGTCGGGGACGTGGTCTGGGTAGGACGACATCAGATCCGGAACCTGGAACCGCGCTGGAAGGGACCCTACACCGTACTGCTGAGGACACCCACAGCCCTTAAGGTAGACGGTATCGCAGCGTGGGTACACGCCTCCCACGTCAAAGCAGCCCATCGTGACACAGAAAGAGATCAGACTCCAGCCTCGTCATGGAAACTTCATCGCACCCGGAACTCACTAAAGATAAGACTCACCCGAGTTTGATACTCTTTCTCCTCCTGTTTCCTCTGTCACACTCCAGTCCCCACATTCCTGTAAACTCGACTTGGGTCCTGCTAGATGAATTCGGTGTCCCTCTTAACAAAACTTCCAAGATGGCTCCCCCGTACACCTGGTTCCCTGAACTAAGTTTCGATTTAGCTAAGGCCATGCCATCACATTCCAGGGCCAGACACATGACTGAAAACCACAAAGTACACTTCTATATGTGCCCCTCCCCTTCTGACTCTCCTTGGCGATGGGAACATTGTGGGACCAGGACTGACCTCTATTGTGCAGAATGGGGATGTGAGGAGTTCGCCACTGACTGGAAGCCTACCTCAACCGGGCTTATCCAGCTTACTAGAGACCCCAAGTTTGACAACTGTTTATGGGCAGTCAATACAGATGACCCCCGTCCTGTTCCCAAACCCTGTAATCAGCTTATTCTTACCTTTACCGACAAAGGAAAAAAATATAAAGAGGGATGGTTACGTGAAAGAGAATTCGGGTTGCGCCTCTGGACAATTGGAAACCAGGGAGGAATACGCCTCCAGCTGATTCTCGATAGGCCCAAGGTAACCGTCGGGCCTAACTCAGTATTACCAAACCTGAGGGCCCCCTCCTCCCAACCTGAAAAATTACCCATCCCGCCTGTGGCCATGCCCTCTGCAGAACTCTGAGTCCAGCCAGTCTAGGTATCCCCACACCACGACTTTTCCAACCGAGTACAGGTGATAGACTGCTTGGTCTAATACAGGGAGCCTTCCAGACACTTAACTACACTAATCCCAGCAGAACCCCAGAATGCTGGCTGTGCCTGGTCTCCACTCCCCCTTATTATGAAGGGGTTGCAATAACGGGGGACTTTATAAACTATACCACACCCCCACCATACTGTACTCCGACCTCCCAGCATAAGCTGACGCTATCTGAGGTGTCTGGCCGAGGAACCTGTATCGGGTCAGTCCCCGAAACTCACCGAAAACTCTGCAACTCAACCTCCAGGATCCACCCGGGCTCCTACTACCTAACGGGCCCCAATGGGACCTATTGGGCTTGCAGCTCCGGCTTAGCACCCTGTGTATCTGCATTAATTCTCAACCAAAATTCTGACTTTTGTGTCCTCATTGAGTTCTGGCCCAAAGTTGTCTATCATGAATCGGAATACGTTTACAAATATTTTGAGGGGATCACCCGGTACTCTAGGGAGCCTGTATCTTTAACCTTGGCCTTGATACTAGGGGGACTCACAGTTGGGGGAATTGCAGCCGGAGTAGGGACTGGTTCTGCTGCTCTGGTAGAAACCACTCAGTTCAGACAGCTACAACAGGCCATGCATACCGACTTGCAGGCATTGGAAGAATCAATAAGTGCTCTATAAAAATCCCTAACCTCTCTGTCAGAAGTGGTCTTACAGAACCGAAGGGGGCTGGACATCCTTTTCCTACAAGAAGGGGAATTGTGTGCAGCCTTAAAAGAAGAATGCTGCTTTTATGCCGACCATACTGGCTTAGTTAGAGATAATATGGCCAAGCTTAGGGAGAGACTTAGCCAGAGAGAAAAACTCTTCAAGGAGGGACAAAACTGGTACGAGAGCTGGTTCAATAAAGTCCCCTGGTTCACCACTCGCCTCCCTCCCTCATGGGCCCTCTAATTGTGATCCTCTTGATTCTGTCCTTCGGGCCTTGTATCCTAAACCGACTGATCCAGTTTATGAAAGACCGGCTTTCTGTCATACAGGCGTTGGTGTTAACCCAGCAGTATCATCAGTTCAGACAGTAGGGGACAAAAATTGACTCTCCCTAGGCCCTAGAATGGAAGATTCCATTCTAAGTTAGAAGAAAAATGGGGGAATGAAAGACCCCCCCGCCTCACCTTAAGTTAAACATAGCTAACGCCATTTTGTGATACACCCCTGTTTTGAGAAACTCTGTAGGCTAGGTGGGGAACTGGAAAATTACTGAGAAACCCGGCTGTGCCGCCCCCTCGGGATATCTGCCGTCAGGCTGCCCCAGTCGAGCTAGGAAACAACTTGTGTTAACCCCCCACATCTGTGGAACTGTTCCAGCTGAGATAGGAGATCTGAGAAAAACAACAGGTGGCACAAGTTAAGGGGGTCATCATGACCGTTCCGACCATCCAGTTCCTGGTATCTTGGTGTCCCTGCCAAACTCTGACGCAAATTGTGGTCTCATTTAAATGTACCAATCAGCTCCCTGTAACCATGCTTTTCGCTTCTGTAACCGTGCCTCTGCTCTGCAACCCTATAAAAACCCCAGCTTTACACCCAGAGGGCGCGTAAGTCCTCCGATATGCTTGGTCGCCCCGGGTACCCGTGTATCGAAATAAACCTCTTGCGGCTTGCATCCGAAGGCTGGTCTCCTTGTTCCTTGGGAAGCGGGGTCTCCCCATCTAGAGAGGCTCTAGCGGGAGTCTTTCATTCCTAATTGACCGAGCGACACACATGTGATTCCAATTAAAAGTAGTGCTTTGCTTTTCTGTTCTTTCGTTCGAATCTTGTTCGTGTGATGTACAGTGCATTATATCACTTTTCAGTTTTCCTGTATTCCTAATAGAGCGAGTGGCACACATGTGATTTAGTTAACAAAGTAGTGCTTTGCGTTTATGTTCTTTCGTTGGAAACTTTTTCCTGTTAGGAACAAGTTAGGGTTAGAGTTAGGGTTAGGTTAGGTTAGG
The DNA here is from genome assembly GCA_036365155.1 of Meriones psammophilus. NCBI lineage: Eukaryota > Metazoa > Chordata > Mammalia > Rodentia > Muridae > Meriones > Meriones psammophilus. Next base: position 115,830 of record JAEOAE010003414.1, read on the forward strand.
GTTAGGGTTAGGGTTAGGTTAGGTTTAGGGTTAGGGTTTGGGTGAGGTGAGGGTTAGGTTTAGGTAGGGTTAGGGTTAGGTTAGGGTTAGGGCTTAGGCTTAGGGTTAGGGTTATATCATTTTTCAGTTTTCCTGTTATAATAATTGAACAGGCGACACGAATGTGTATTAGTTTACAAAGTTGTGCTTTGCGTTTCTGTTCTTTCGATAAAAACTTGTTTCTTTGCCATACATTTCGATTTATCGCTTTTCAGTTTCCCTTTATTCCTAATTGAGTGAGCGACACACATGTGATTTAGTTTAAAAAGTACTGCTTTGTGTTTCTGTTTTTCTGTTGGAAACTTGTTTCTGTACTATACAGTGTGATATATCACTTTTCAGTTTTCCTGTTATAATAATTGAACGGGAGACACGTATGTGAATTAGTTTACAAAGTTGTGCTTTGCGTTTCTGTTCTTTCGATGGAAACTTGTTCCTGTGCTGTACAGTTCGATATATCACTTTTCAGTTTTCCAGTTATAATAATTGAATGGGCGACGCGAATGTGAATTAGTTTACACAGTTGTGCTTTGCATTTCTATTATTTCGATGTAAACTTGTTCCTGTGCTGTACAGTTGGATATATCACTTTTCAGTTTTCCAGTTATAATAATTGAATGGGCAACACGTATGTGAATTAGTTTAAAAAGTTGTGCTTTGCATTTCTTTTCTTTCGATGAAATCTTGTTTCTTTGCTGCACATTTCAATATATCGCTTTTCAGTTTTCCTAATTGAGCCAGCAACACACATGTGATTTAGTTTACAAAATAGTGCTTTGCATTTCTGTTCTTCTGATGGAAACATTTTTCTGTGCTGTACAGTGTGATATATCACTTTTCAGTTTTCCTGTTATAATAATTAAACAGGCGAAACGTATGTGAAGTAGTTTACAAATTTGTGCTTTGCGTTTCAGTTATTTCGATGGAAACTTGTTCCTTTGCTGTACAGTTCGATATATCACTTTTCAATTTTCCAGTATTCCTCATTGAGCGAGCGACACACATGTGATTCCGTTTAAAAGTAGTGCTTTGCTTTTCTGTTCTTTCGTTGGAACCTTGATCCTGTGCTGTACAGTGCGTTATATCAGTTTTCAGTTTTCCTGTGTTCCTAATTGAGCAAGTGGCACACATGTGATTTAGTTTACAAAATGGTGCTTTGGGTTTATGTTCTTTTGTTGGATACTTGTTCCTGTTAGTAACAAGTTAAGGTTATGGTTAGCGTTAGTATTAGGGTAAGGGTTAGAGTTAGGGTTAGGGTTAGGGTTAGGGTAGGTTTAGGATTAGGGTTAGGGTTAGGGGTAAGGGTTAGGGTTAGGGTTATATCACTGTACAGTTTTCCTGTTATAATAATTGAACAGGCGACACGAATGTGAATTAGTTTACAAAGTAGTGCTTTGCGTTTCTGTTCTTTCGATGGAAACTTGTTTCTGTGCCATACAGTGCGAGATAACACTTTTCAGTTTCCCTGTATTCCTAATTGAGCGAGCGACACACATGTGATTCCGTTTAAAAGTAGTGCTTTGCTTTTCTGTTCTTTCGTTGGACCCTTGATCCTGTGCTGTACAGTGCGTTATATCACCTTTCAGTTTTCCTGTATTCCTAATTGTGCGAGTGGCACACATGTAATTTAGTTTAAAAAGTATTGATTTGCGTTTATATTCTTTCGGTGGAAACTTGTTCCTGTTAGGAACAAGTTAAGGTTAGGTTAGGGTTAGGGTTAGGGTTAGGGTTAGGGGTTAGGGTTAGGGTTAGGTAAGGGTTAGGGTTAGGGCTTAGGGTTAGGGTTATGGTTATGGTTAGGGTTATATCTCTTTTCAGTTTTCCTGTTATACTAATTGAACAGGCAACACGTATGTGAATTAGTTTACAAAGTTGTGCTTTGCATTTCTGTTCTTTCGATGGAAACTTGTTTCTGTGCAGTACAGTGGGAGATAACACTTTTCAGTTTTCCTGTATTCCTAATGGAGCAAGCGACACAAATGTGATTCCGTTTAAATGGAGTGCTTTGCTTTTCTGTTCTTTCGGTGGAAACTTGTTCCTGTGCCGTCCAGTGCATTACATCTCTTTTCAGTTTTCCTGTTATAATAATTGAACGGGCAACACGTTTGGGAATTAGTTTACAAAGTTGTGCTTTGTGTTTCTGTTCTTTCAATGAAAACTTGTTTCTTTGCCATACAGTTCGATATATCACTTTTCAGTTTTGCTGTATTCGTAATTGAGCGAGCAACACACATATGATTTAGTTTACAAAGTAGTGTTTTGCTTTTCTCTTCTTTCATTCGAAACTTGTTCCTGTGCTGTACAGTGTGATATATCACTTTTCAGTTTCCTGTTATAATAATTGAAGGGGCGACACGTATGAAAATTAGTTTACAAAGTGGTGCTTTGTGTTTCTGTTCTTTCGATGGAAACTTGTTTCTGTGTAATACAGTGCGAGATAACGGATTTCAGTTTTCTTGTATTCCTAATGGAGCAAGGGACACACATATGATTCCATTTAAAAGTAGTGCTTTGCTTTTCTGTTCTTTCCTTGGAAACTTGTTCCTGTGCTGTATGGTGCGATATATCACTTTTCAGTTTTCCTGTATTCCTAATTGAGTGAGCGACACACTTGTGAATTAGTTTCAAAGTAGTTCTAAGCTCTTCTGTTCTTTCGTTGGAAACTTGTTCCTGTGGTGTACAGTGCATTATATCACTTTTCAGTTTTCCTGTTATAATAATTGAACAGGCGATACGTATGTGAATTAGTTTACAAAGTAGTGCTTTGCTCTTCTGTTCTTTCGTTGGAAACTTGTGCCTGTGCTGTACAGTGCGATATATTACTTTTCAGTTTTCCTGTATCCTAATTGAACGAGTGACACACATGTGATATAGTTTACAATGTAGTTCTTTGAATTTATGTTCTTTCGTTGGAAACTTTTTCCTGTTAGGAACAAGTTAGCGTTAGGGTTAGGGTTAGGGTTAGGGTTATATCTCTTTTAAGTTTTCCTGTTATAATAATTGAACAGGCAATACGTATGTGAATTAGTTTACAATGTTGTGCTTTGCTTTTCTCTTCTTTCGATGGAAACTTGTTTCTGTGCAGTACAGTGCAAGATAACACTTTTCAGTTTTCTTGTATTCCTAATTGATCGAGCGAAACACATGTGATTCCGTTTAAAAGTAGTGCTTTGCTTTTATAACTTGTTCGTGTGCTGTACAGTGCATTATATCACTTTTCAGTTTTCCTGTATTTATAATTGACCGAGTGGCACACATGTGACTTAGTTTACAAAGAAGTGCTTTGCGTTTATGTTCTTTCGTTGGAAACTTGTTCCTGTTAGGAACAAGTTAGGGTTAGAGTTAGGATTAGGGTTAGGGTTAGGGTGAGGGTTAGGGTTAGTCTAGGGTTAGGGTTAGGGTTAGGGTTAGGGGCTTAGGCTTAGGGTTAGGGTTATATCATTTTTCAGTTTTCCTGTTACAATAATTGAACAGGCGACACGAATGTGTATTAGTTTACAAAGTTGTGCTTTGCGTTTCTGTTCTTTCGATGAAAACTTGTTTCTTTGCCGTACATTTCGATATATCCCTTTTCAGTTTTCCTGTATTCCTAATTGAGCAAGTGACACACATGTGATTTAGTTAACAAAGTATTGCTTTGCATTTCTGTTCTTCTATTGGAAACTTGTTTCTGTGCTGTACAGTTCGATATATCACTTTTCAGTTTTCCTGTTATAATAATTGAACGGGTGACACATATGTGAATTCGTTTACAAAGTTGTGCTTTGCATTTCTGTTCTTTCGATGGAAACTTGTTTCTGTGCCATACAGTGTGAGATAACACTTTTCAGTTTTCCTGTTATAATAATTGAACGGGCGACACGTATGTGAATTAGTTTACAAAGTTGTCCTTTGCATTTCTCTTCTTTCGATGGAAACTTGTTTCTGTGCGTACAGTGCGAGATAACACTTTTCAGTTTTCTGGTATTCCAAATTGACCAAGCGACACACATGTGATTTGGTTTAAAAGTTGTGCTTTGCTTTTCTGTTCTTTTGTTCGAAACTTGTTCCTGTGCTGTACAGTGCATTATATCACTTTTCAGTTTTCCTGTATTCCTAATTGAGCGAGTGCACACATGTGATTTAGTTTACAAAGTAGTGCTTTGCGTTTATGTTCTTTCGTTGGAAACTTGTTCCTCTTAGGAACAAGTTAGGGTTAGGGTTAGGGTTAGGGTTAGGGTTAGGGTTAGGGTTAGGGTTAGGGTTTGGGTTAGTGTTAGGGTTAGGGGCTTAGGGTTAGGGTTAGTGTTAGTGTAGGGGGTTAGGGTTATATCACTTTTCACTTTTCCTGTTATAACAATTGAACAGGCGACACGAATGTGAATTAGTTTACAAAGTTGTGCTTTGCATTTCTGTTGTTTCGATGAAAAATAGTTTCTTTGCCATACATTTCGATATATCGCTTCTCAGTTTTCCTGTATTCCTAATTGAGCAAGTGACACACGTGTGATTTATTTAACAAAGTATTGCTTTGCATTTCTTTTCTTCTGTTGGAAACTTGTTTCTGTGCTGTACAGTGTGATATATCACTTTTCAGTTTTCCTGTTAGAATAATTGAACGGGTGACACATATGTGAATTAGTTTACAACTGTGTGCTTTGCGTTTCTGTTCTTCGATGGAAACTTGTTTCTGTGCCATACAGTGTGAGATAACACTTTTCAGTTTTCCTGTATTCCTAAATGAGTGGCGACACACATGTGATTCCGTTTAAAGTAGTGCTTTGCTTTTCATTTCTTTCGATGAAAACTTGTTCATTTGCCATACAATTGATTTATCGCTTTTCAGTTTCCTGTATTCCTAACTGAGTGAGCGACACACATGTGATTTAGTTTACAAAGTAATGCTTTGCGTTTCTGTTTTTCTGTTGAAACTTGTTTCTGTGCTGTACAGTGTGATATATCACTTTTCAGTTTTCCTGTTATAATAATTATACGGGCGACACCTATGTGAATTAGTTCACAAATTTGTGCTTTGCGTTTCTGTTCTTTCGATGAAAACTTGTTTCTTTGCTGTACATTTCGATATATCGCTTTTCAGTTTTCCTGTTTTAATAAATGTAATGGGCGACACATTATGTGAATTAGAATACAAAGTTGTGCATTGCGTTTCTCTTCTTTCGATGGAAACTTGTTTCTGTGCCGAATCATGCGAGATAACACTTTTCAGTTTTCCTATATTCCTAATTGAGCAAGCAACACACATGTGATTCCGTTTAAAAGTAGTGCTTTGCTTTTCTGTTCTTTCGTTCAAAACGTGTTCCTGTGCTGTACAGTGCGTTATATGACTTTTCAGTTTTCCTGTATTCCTAATTGAGCGAGTAGCACATGTGATTTAGTTTACAAAGTAGTGCTTTGCGTTTATGTTCTTTCATTGGAAACTTGTTCCTGTTTGGAACAAGTTAGGGTTAGGGTTAGGGTTAGGGTTATTGTTAGGGGTTAGGGTTCTTCTAAGGGTTAGGGTTAGGTTTAGGGTTAGGTTTAGGGTTATATCACTTTTAGTTTTCCTGTTATAATAACTGAGCAGGTGGCATGTATGTGAATTAGTTTATAAAGTTGTGCTTTGCGTTTCTCTTCATTCGATGGAAACTTTTTTCTGTGCAGTACAGTGCAAGATAACAGTTATCAGTTTTCCTGTATTCCTAATTGAGCGAGTGACACACATGTGATTCCTTTTAAAAGTAGTGCTTTGCTTTTCTGTTGTTTTGTTCCAAACTTGTTCTTTGTGCTGTACAGTCGTTATATCACTTTTCAGTTTTCCTGTATTCCTAATTGAGCGAGTGGCACACATGTGATTTAGTTTACAAAGTAGGGCTTTGCGTTTAGGTTCTTTGGTTGGAAACTTGTTCCTGTTAGGAACAAGTTAGGGTTAGGATTAGCATTAGGGTTAGGTTTAGTGTAGGGTTAGAGTTAGGGTTAGTGTTTACGATTAGGGTTAAGGTTAGGGTTAGTATTAGGTTTAGGGTTAGCGGGTTAGGGCTTAGGTTTTAGGGTTAGGGTTATATCACTTTTCAGTTTTCCTGTTAAAATAATTGAACTGGCGACACGTATGTGAAGTAGTTTACAAAGTTGTGCTTTGCCTTTCTGTTCCTTCGATGGAAACTTGTTTCTGTGCCGTACAGTGCGTGATAACACTTTTCAGTTTCCCTGTATTCCTAATTGAGCGAGCGACACACATGTGATTCCGTTTAAAAGTAGTGCTTTGCTCCTCTGTTCTTTCGTTGGAACCTTGATCCTGTGCTGTACAGTCGTTATATCACTTTTCAGTTTTTTCCTGTGTTCCTAATTGAGCTGAGTGGCACACATGTGATTTAGTTTACAAAATAGTGCTTTGGGTTTATGTTCTTTTGTTGGATACTTGTTCCTGTTAGTAACAAGTTAAGGTTATCGTTAGGTTAGTATTAGGGTAAGGGTTAGAGTTAGGGTTAGGGTTAGGGTAGGGTTAGGGTTAGGGTTAGGCTTAGGGTTAGGGTTAGGGTTAGGGTTAGGGTTAGGGGCTTAGGGTTAGGTTTAGGGTTATATCACTTTTCAGTTTTCCTATTATAATAATTGAATGGGCAACACGTATGTGTATTAGTTTACAAAGTTGTGCTTTGCGTTTCTGTTCTTTCGATGAATCTTGTTTCTTTGCTCCACATTTCAATATATCGCTTTTCAGTTTTCCTGTATTCCTAATTGAGCCAGGAACACACATGTGATTTAGTTTACAAAGTAGTGCTTTGTGTTTCTGTCCTTCTGATGGAAACATTTTTCTGTGCTGTACAGTGTGATATATCACTTTTCAGTTATCCTGTTATAATAATTGAACGGGCGAAACGTATGTGAAGTAGTTGAAAAAATTGTGCTTTGAGTTTCAGTTATTTCGATGGAAACTTGTTCCTGTGCTGTACAGTTCGATATATCACTTTTCAGTTTTCCGGTATTCCTAATTGGCGAGCTACACACATGTGATTCCGTGTAAACCAGTGCTTTGTTGTTTTTATGTTCTTTTAAATGCAAACACTTTCCTGTGCTGTACAGTGTGTTATATCACTTTTCAGTTTTTCTATATTCCTAATTGAGCGAGTGGCACACATGTGATTTAGTTTACAAATTAGTGCTTTGCGTTTATGTTCTTTCATTCGAAACTTGGTTAGGGTTAGGTTTAGGGTTAGGTTTATGTTTTGGGGTAGGGGTTAGGGTTAGGGTTAGGGTTAGGAGTTAGGGTTAGGCTTTGAGTTAGGCGTAGGTTTAGGGCTTAAGGTCAGTGTTAGGGTTATATCACTTTTCAGTTTTACTGTTATAATAATTGAACAGGCGACACGTATGTGAATTAGTTTACAAAGTAGTGCTTTGCGTTTCTGTTCTTTCGATGGAAACTTGTTTCTGTGCAGTACAGTGCGAGATAACACTTTTCAGTTTCCCTGTATTCCTAACTGAGCGAGCGACACACATGTGATTCCGTTTAAAAGTAGTGCTTTGCTTTTCTGTTCTTTCGTTGGAACCTTCATCCTGTGCTGTACAGTGCGTTATATCACCTTTCAGTTTTCCTGTATTCCTAATTGTGCGAGTGGCACACATGTGATTTAGTTTAAAAAGTAGTGATTTGCGTTTATATTCTTTCGGTGGAAACTTCTTCCTGTTAGGAACAAGTTAAGGTTAGGGTTAGGGTTAGGGTTAGGGTTAGGGTTAGGGTAGGGTTAGTGTTAGGGTTAGTGTTAGGGGTTGGGTTAGGGTTAGGGTTATGTTTAGGGATAGGGTTAGGGGCTTAGGGTAATGGTTAGGGTAATATCACTTTTCAGCTTTCCTGTTATAATAATTGAACAGGCGACACGTATGTGAATTAGTTTACAAAGTTGTGCTTTGTGTTTCTGTTCTTCGATGGAAACGTACCTCTGCTGTACTGTTCGATATATGACTTTTCAGTTTTCCTGTTATAATAATTGAACAGGCGACATGTTTGTGAATTAGTTTACAAAGTTGTTCTTTGCGTTTCTGTTCTTTCGATGGAAACTCTTTTCTGTACCGTACAGTTGAGATAACACTTTTCAGTTTTCCTGTATTTCTAATTGAGCGAACCACACACATGTGATTCCGTTTAAAAAGTAGTGCTTTGCTTTCCTGTTCTTTCGTTGGAAACTTGTTCCTGTGCTGTACAGTCACGATATATAACTTTTCAGTTATCCTATATTCCTAATTGAGCGAGTGGCACACATGTAATTTACAAAAGTAGTGCTTTGTGTTTATGTTC
>JAEOAE010001074.1:0-79693 GCA_036365155.1 Meriones psammophilus
TAGAAAGAACAGAAGCATAAAAACACAACTTTGTAAACTAATTCACATAGGTGTCGCCCGTTCAATTATTAAAACAGGAAAACTGAAAAGTGATATATCACACTGTACAGCACAGAAACAACTTTCCAACAGAAGAAAAGAAATGCAAAGCACTACTTTGTAAACTAAATCACATGTGTGTGGCTCGCTCAATTAGGAACACAGGAAAACTGAAAGCGATATATATATCGAAATGTATGGCAAAGAAAAAGTTTTCATCTAAAGAACAAAAGCATAAAGCACAACATTGTAAACTAATTCACATTCGTGTAGCCTCTTCAATTATTATAACAGGAAAACTGAAAAGTGATATAACCTAACTCTAACCTAGGCCCCTAAACCTAACACTAAATGCAGCCCTAACCTAACCTGGCACTAACCTAACCTAACCTATCTATAACCTAACCTGACCTAACCTAACCTAACTTGTTCCTAAGAGGAAAAATTTACCAGCGAAGAACATAAGCATAAAGCACTACTTTGTAAAATAAATCACATGTGTTTTGCTAGCTCAATTAGGAATACAGGAAAACTCAAAGTGATATATCGACCTGTATGGCAAAGAATCAAGTTTTCATCGAGAAGAACAGAAGCATAAAGCACAACTTTGTAAACTAATTCACATCACGTGTCTCCTGTTCAATTATTAAAACAGAAAAACTGAAAATTGATATAAGCCTAACCTAAACCTAACCTAACCTAACCTAACCTAACTTGTTCCTAACAGGAACAACTGGAACAAGTTTCCAACGGAAGAACATAAGCATAAAGCATTACTTTGTAAGCTAAATCACATGTGTGCCACTCGCTCAATTAGGAATACAGGAAAATTGAAAAGTGTTATCTCACTGTACTGCACAGGAACTAGTTTCCATCGAAGAACAGAAATGCAAAGCACAACTTTGTGAAATAATTCACATACATGTCGCTTGTTCAATTATTAAAACAGAAAAACTGAAAATTGATATAACCCTAACCTAAACCTAACCTAATGCCAGCCCTAACCTAACTTGTTCCTAACAGGAACAAGTTTCCAATAAAGAACATAAGCAAAAGCGCTACTGTGTAAACTAAATCACATGTGTGTCACTCGCTCAATTAGTAATACAGGAAAACTGAAAAGTGATATATAGCACTGTACAGCACAGGAATAAGTTTCCATCGAGAAGAACAGAAAGCGCAAAGCACAACTTTGTAACCTAATTCACATACATGTCGCCCGTTCAATTATTATAACAGGAAAACTGAAAGGTGATATATCACACTGTACAGCACAGAAACAAGTTTCCATCCAAGAACAGAAGCATAAAGCACAACTTTGTAAACTAATTCACATTCGCGTCGCATGTTCCATTATTATAACAGGAAAACTGAAAACTGGTATAACCTAACCTAACCCTAAGCCACTAACCTAACCCTAACCCTAACACTAACCGTAACCTAACCTAAACCTAACCCCAACTTGTTCCTAACAGGCACAAGATTCCAGCGGAAGAACATAAAGGCAAAGCACTACTTTGTAAACTAAATCACATGTGTGCCACTGGCTCAATTAGGAATACAGGAAAACTTAATAATGATATAAGCATTGTACAGCACAGGAACAAGTTTCGATCCAAAGAAAAGAAAAGCAAAGCACTACTTTGAAGCGGAATCCCATGTGTGTCGCTCACTCAATTAGGAATCAGGAAAGCGGAAAAGTGTTATCTCGCACTCTATGGCATAGAAGCAAGTTTCCATCGAAAGAACAGAAAGGAAAAGCACAACTTTGTAAACTAGTTCACATACGTGTAGCCCGTTCAATTATTATAACAGGAAAACTGAAAGTGTTGTATCTAACTGTACAGCACAGAAACAAGTTTCCATCGAAGAACATAATCATAAAGCACAACTTTGTAAACTAATTCACATTCGCATCGCCTGTTCAATTATTATAACAGGAAAACTGAAAGTGGTTTAACCTAACCTAACCTGAGAACCTAACCTAACCTAACCTAACACTAACCGTAACCTAATTCTAACCCTAAACCTAACCATAACCGTAACCGTAACCCTAACCTAACCTAACTTGTTCCTAACAGGAACAAGTTTCCAAGGAAGAACATAAACACAAACCACTACTTTGTAAACTATCTCACATGTGTGCCACTCGCTCAATTAGGAATACAGGAAAACTGAAAGTGTTATCTTGCACTGTATGGCACAGAAACAAGTTTCCATCGAAAAAAAAAAACAGAAAGGCAAAGCAAAACTTTATAAACTAATTCACATACGTGTAAGCCCATTCAATTATTATAACAGGAAAACTGAAAAGTGATATATCGAACTGTACAGCACAGGAACAAGTTTCCATCGAAAGAACAAGCGCCAAGCACAACTTTGTAAACTAATTCACATATGTGTCGCAGCGTTCAGTTATTATAACAGGAAAACTGAAAAGTGTTATATCACACTGTACAGCACAGAAACAAGTTTCCAACAAAAGAAAAGAAAGCATAAAGCACTACTTTGTAAACTAAATCACATGTGTGTCGCTCGCTCAATTAGGAACAGAGGAAAACTGAAAAGCGATATGTATCGAACTGTACTGCAAAAAACAAGTTTTCATCGAAAGAACAGTAATGCAAAGCACAACTTTGTAAACTAATTCACATACGTGTAAGCTTGTTCAATTATTATAACAGGAAAACTGAAAATTGATATAACCTAACCTAACCTAACCTAACCTAACCTAAGTTGTTTCTAACAGGAACAAGTTTCCAATGAAAGAACAGAAGCATAAAGCACTACTGTGTAAACTAAATCACATGTGTGTCACTTGCTCAATTAGTAATACAGGAAAACTGAAAAGTGATATATAGCACTGTACAGCACAGGAACAAGTTTTGAATGAAAGAACAGAAAAGCAAAGCACTACATTTAAAGCGGAATCACATGTGTGTTGCTCGCTCAATTAGGAATACAGGAAAACTTAAAAATAGTATCTCTTGCTATGCGGCACAGAAACAAGTTTCCATCGAAAGAACAGAAACACAAAGCACAACTTTGTAAACTAATTCACATACGTGTCGACCATTCAATTATTATAACAGGAAAACTGAAAAGTGATATATCGAACTCTACAGCACAGGAACAAGTTTCCATCGAATGAACAGAAGCATAAAGCACAACTTTGTAAAGTAATTCACATACGTGTTCACAGTTCAATTATTATAACAGGGGAAACTGAAAAGTGATATATCAAACTATACAGCACAGAAACAAGTTTCCAACAGAAGAACTGAAAGCATAAAGCACTACTTTGTAAACTAAATCACATGTGTGTCGCTCACTCAATTAGGAATACAGGAAAACTGAAAAGTGTTATCTTGCAGCGTAAGGCACAGAAACAAGTTTCCATTGAAGGAACAGAAATGCACAACTTTGTAAACTAATTCACATACGTGTCGCCTGTTCAATTATTATAACAGGAAAATTGGAATGTGATATAACCCTAACCTTAACCTAACCCTTACCCGTAACCCCTAACCTAACCTAACACTAACCCTATCCCTAACGTAACCTAACAATAACTCTAACACTAAACTAACCCTAACCTAACTATAAACCAAACCCTAACTTGTTCCTAACTGGAACAAGTTTCCAACGTAAAAGAAAATAAATGCAAAGCACTACTTTGTAAACTAAATCAAATGTGTGCCACTTGCTCAATTAGGAATACAGGAAAACTGAAAAGTGATATAGCACTGTACAGCACAGGAACAAGTTTCCAAGGAAAGAACAGAAGAGCCAAGCACTACTTTTAAGCGTAATCACATGTGTTTAGCTCGCTCAATTAGGAATACAGGAAAACTGAAAAGTGTTATCTCGCATTGTATGGCACAAAAACAAGTTTCCAACAGAAGAACAGAAATGCAAAGCACTACTTTGTAAACTAAATCACATGTGTGTCGCTAGCTCAATTAGGAATACAGGAAAACAGAAAAGTGATATATTGAACAGTACAACAAAGAAACAAGTTTTCATCGAAAGAACAGAAACACAAAGCACAACTTTGTAAACTAATTCAAGCGTGTCGCCTGTTCAATTATTATAACAGGAAAACTGAAAAGTGATATAACCCTAACCTAATCCTAACCCCGTAACCTAACCTAACCTAACCTAACCTAACCTAACCTAAACCTAACCTAACCTAAACCTACCCTAACCTAACTCGCTCAATTAGGAATACAGGAAAACTGAAAAGTGTTATCTCTCACTTTATGGCACAGAAACAAGTTTCAATTGAAAGAACAGAAACGGAAAGCACAAATTTGTAAACTACTTCACATACGTGTCGCCCGTTCAATTATTATAACAGGAAAATTGAAAAGTGATATATCACACTGTACAGCACAGAAACAAGTTTCCAACAGAAGAACAAAAGAGCAAAGCACTACTTTGTAAACTAAATCACATGTGTGTTGCTCGCTCAATTAGTAATACAGGAGAATTGAAAAGTGATTTATCGCACCATACAGCACAGAAACAATTTTCCAAAGAATCAACAAAAAGAAGCACTACTTGTAAATGGAATCTCATGTGTGTCTCTCGCTCAATTAGGAATACAGGAAAACTGAAAAGTGTTATCTCGCACTGTAAGGCACAGAAACAAGTTTCCACCTAAAGAACAAGCGCCAAGCACAACTTTGTAAACTAATTCACATACATGTTGCCCTTTCAATTATTATAACAGGAAAACTAAAAAGTGATATATCACACTGTACAGCACAGAAACAAGTTTCCAACAGAAGAATAGAAAGGCAAAGCACAACTTTGTAAACTAAATCACATGTGTGTCGCTCACTCAATTAGGAATATAGGAAAACTGAAGTGATATATCGCAGTGTACAGCGCAGGAACAAGTTTCCAACAAAAAACAGAAAAGCAAAGCAGTACTTTTAAAAGGAATCACATGTGTGCCCCTTGCTCAATTAGGAATAAAGGAAAACTGAAAAGTGTTATCTTGCCCTGTAGGGCACGGAAACAAGTTTTCATCAAATGAAAAAGAAAAGCTTAGTTTCTTTAGATGCACAGGTTTTAGTGGGTTTGTCCTATGTTGTATGTCTATATATGGTGAGTATATACCATGTGTGTCTTTTTCTTTCTGGGACAACTCACTCAGGATGATCCTTTCCAGATCCAACCATTTACCTGCAAATTTCATGATTTCCTTATTTTCATTGCTGAGTAATATTCCATTGTGTAGATGTACCACATTTTCTGCATTCATTCTTCAGTTGAGGGCATCTGGGTTGTTTCCAGCTTCTGGCTATTACAAATAAAGCTGCTACAAACATGGTTGTGCAAATTTCCTTTTTGTGTGCTTGAGCCTCTTTTGAATATATGCCTAGGAGTGGTATGGCTGGATCTTGGGAAGCACTATTCCTAGTTGTCTGAGAAAATGCCAGATTGATTTCCAGAGTGGTTGTACCAGTTTACATTCCCACCAGCAGTGGAGAAGGGTTCCTCTTTCTCCACAACCTCTCCAGCATGTGTTGTTACTTGAGTTTTTGATCTTGGCCATTCTCATGGGTGTAAGGTGAAATCTCAGGGTTGTTTTGATTTGCATTTCCCTAATGGCAGTGGACTTGGAGAGTGGCATGCATGCAGAGGGAGAAGGGAGGGTGGGATTGCGAGGGGAGGGAGGGGCTTATGGGGGGATGCAGAGTGAATAAAGTGTAATTGATGAAAAATTTTAAGAAAAGGGAAAAAATAATAATTTAAGAAACTTAAATGACTTTCAAAAGTGGAGGACAACATGGAGTTATTCAGTTTACATGGAGCACGTCTCACCCCTAGGGGCAATGGTCTCCTGAACCTACTCAGACCTCGGACACCACCACTGCTAGTTCTAGAACCAATGCAGGATGTTCCAACGAGGGGGTTAAGGCTTCTCATAATATTTCCTATAAGCCCACACCTGTTTGTTTACATCCCCCATTTTTATTCATTATTAGCCAGATAGAGCCAAGTAATTGTAGTAATGATACTTGCTTTTTTGCCCAATGCTGTAATGCTAGTAAATTTACTAGCTGGTTACTCACATGCCTCGCTGGGTGCCTGTGCCCGTTGATGCCCTCCCGCTATGACTCTCTTCAGACAGAAAAGGGATCTTGGAATTACAGCTGCCCTTGTTACTGCCATCTCATTGGCGGCTGTTGGAGCTACCACCACGGCATTAGCCATGAGTCATACTGGGCAGACTGCTCAGACCCTGAATAACCTTTTAGCCAAGGTAGCTCATGCCTTAGATGTACAAAAGGAATTAATGCTCAACTAAAAGGAGGTTTGATGGTGTTCAATCAGAGGTTTGACCTCGTGCAGGAGCAAATTGATACCCTATGGCAAATCGCTCTACTTGGCTGTCAATGAAAGTATGCTGGACTTTGTGTCACTAGCATACAACATGAGAATTTTCCCTGTGCTGCAAATCTGTCTAAACAATTGTCAAGCTATATTTTTGGTAATTGGACTGGAGAATTCGATACTACGATGGACCAGCTGAGTGGCCATTGTCATGGTAAATTCTACCAGAGTGGACACAGGACTAGCCACAGGATTATTATCATGGATTGCTGCAGCCATGAATCTTCTGAAGGAATGGGCGGGCATGGGAGCATTAGCAGGCCTTCTGGTGTTGTTCACCTTGGTTTGCCTGTGGTATATATGCAAGATTAGAGTCTCACAACAGGGTAATGCAGCCATGACCATTCAGGCCTTTACAGTCATTGAAGCAGGACATTCTCCCCAAGCATGGTTAGCTACCATAAAAAGCCAAAATGTTACGCTCAGGATGCAAGGCTAAGCACTGCACTCAGGGTCATCAGCCGTGGACCCAGAGAAGAGCATGTCTGATTGCATGCGGGTTGATCGCCAGGTCCCGCCTCTGAGTAAAAGGTATCGGACGGGTCTGATGCTCTTTGGGTGGATGACACCTAAATGAACATCAGTACAAAGTCCCAATTTATTTCTAATATCAGAGATCAGACCTCTACTCTTGCCTGATGCGTCCAAAACAAAAAAGGGGAACTGTAAAGAGCTGTTTACAGTTTAAACGCGGCACCTGAAAGATGGAGCTGGTTTCCGCCTTCCACCTTCCCTATGGTGAGTGCTCTCTGTCACAAACAACTCCACATTTGGCTGAGGCTGAGGATCTGGCTTGCTTCCATGTATGTGGACCTATCTGCATTGCTCACGTGGCATGCTGAGGTTGGTTACCCAGAGGCTATTTAAAGTGGGCTGGCTTTCCCCAGGGTCAGATGAATGTTCAAGGTTCCTGAATAAACTGCATTTAAAAAATAAATAAATAAAACAAAACATCAAGTTAAAAAAAAAAAAAAAAGTAGTGCTTTCTTTTTGTGTTCTTTCATTCGAATCTTGTTCCTGTGCTGTACAGTACATTATCACTTTTCAGTTTTCCTGTATTCCTAATTGAGCGAGTGGCACACATGTGATTTAGTGTACAAAGTACTGTTTTGCCTTTATGTTCTTTCGCTTGAAACTTGTTCCTGTTAGGAACAAGTTAGGGTTAGGTTTAGGATTAGGGTTAGGCTGAGAGTTAGGGTAGGTTTAGGGTTAGGGTTAGGGTTAGGGGTTAGGATTAGGGTTAGGGTTAGGGTTAGGGTTAGGTGCTTAGGGTAGGGTTAGGGTTATATCACTTTTCAGTTTTCCTGTTATAATAATTGAAGTGGCGAAACGAATGTGAATTAGTTTTAAAAGTTGTGCTTTGCGTTTCTCTTCTTTTGATGAAAACTTGTTTCTTTGCCATACATTTTGATATATCGCTTTTCAGTTTTCCTGTATTCCTAATTGAGCGAGCGACACACATGTGATTTAGTTTACAAAGTAGTGCTGAAAGACCCCAGCCTCACCAAAATTTAGAAGCAGCTAATAGTTAATGTCATTTTGTACAGCACTGTTTTGAGAAACTCTGAAGGATACTACTGTTTTGAGAAACTCTGTGGACTAGGGAGGGAACTAGCTGAAGAGACACAGCTGCTGGGGATATCTGCGGTCATGCTGCCCCAGTTGATCCAAAAATCAATTTGTGCTGACCACGCATATGAGAAGTTTGTGAGACTGTTCCAGCTGAGATAGGGGCCCTAAGACAAATAGTGAGACTGTTCCAGCTGAGATAGGAGCCCTAAGACAAACAACACGTGGAGGTCCCAAGATTGAGAGCTATCATGACCTTTCTGACCACCCAGTTCCTGATATCATGGTGTCCCTGCCTAACTCTGACTCAAGTTGTGGTCTCATTTAAATGTACCAATCAGCTCCCTGTAACTATGCTTCTCGCTTCTGTACCTGCGCTTTTGCTCTGAGACCCTATAAAAGCCCAGCTTTCCACTCAGGGCGCGCAAGTCTTCCGAGAGACTTTGTCGCCCCGGATACCCGTGTATCAAAATAAAGCCTCTTGCTGTTTGCAGCCGAACATCTGGTCTCGTTGATCCTTGGAAGGGGGTCTCCCTGACAGGAAGACACCCATCGGGAGTCTTTCAGTGCTTTGCATTTCTGTTCTTCTGTTGGAAACTTGTTTCTGTGCTGTACAGTGTGATATATCACTTTTCAGTTTTCCTGTTATATTAAATGAGCAGGCGACACGTTTGTGAATTAGTTTACAAAGTTCTGCTTTGCTTTTCTTTTCTTTCGATGGAAACTTGTTCCTGTGCTGTACAGTTCAATATATCACTTTTCAGTTTTCCTGTTATAATAATTGAACAGGTGACACGTATGTTTATTAGTTTATAAAGTTGTGCTTTGCGTTTCTGTTCTTTCTATGAAAATTTGTTTATTTGCCCTACATTTGATATATCGCTTTTCAGTATTCCTGTATTCCTAATTGAGCAGGCTAAACACATGTGATTCCATTTGAAAGAAGTGCTTTGCTTTTTTGTTCTTTCCTTCGAAACTTGTTCCTGTGCAGTACAGTCCGTTATATCACTTTTCAGTTTTCCTGTATTCCTAATTGATCAGTGGCACACATGTGATTTAGTTTACAAAGTAGTGCTTTGCATTTAAGTTCTTTCCTTGGAAACTTGTTAATGTTAGGAACAAGTTAGGGTTAGTTAGGGTTAGGGTTAGGGTTAGGGTTAGGGTAGGGTTAGGGTTAGGGATAGGGATAGGGTTAGGGTTAGGGTTAGGGTTAGGGTTAGGGTTAGGGTTAGGGTTAGGGTTAGGGTATTTGGGTTAGGGTTAGGGTTATATCACTTTTCAGTTTTCCTGTTATAATAATTGAACAGGCTACACAAATGTGAATTAGTTTACAAAGTTGTGCTTTGCATTTCTGTTCTTCGCGAAAACTTGTTTCTTTGCTGTACATTTCGATATATCGCTCTTCAGTTTTCCTGTATTCCTAATTGAGCAAGAGACACACATGTGATTTAGTTTACAAAGTAGTGCTTTGCGTTTCTGTTCTTCTGTTGGAAACTTGTTTATGTGCTATACAGTGTGATGTATCACTTTTCAGTTTCCCTGTTATAATAATTGAATGGGCGACACGTATGTGAATTAGTTTACAAAGTTGTGCTTTGCGTTTCTGTTCTTTCGATGGAAACTTCTTTCTGTGCCTTACAGTGCGAGGTAACACTTTTCAGTTTTCCTGTATTCCTAATTGAGCGAGCGACACACATGTGATTCCGTTTAAAGGTAGTACTTTTTTTTCTGTACTTTCATTCAAAACATGTTCCTGTGCTGTACAGTGCGTTATATCACTTTTCAGTTTTCCTGTATTCCTAATTGAGCGAGTTGCACACATGTGATTTAGTTTAAAAAGTAGTGCTTTGCATTTCTGTTCTTTCGTTGGAAACTGGTTCCTGTTAGGAACAAGTTAGGGTTAGGGTTAGGGTTAGGGTTGGGGTTAGGGTTAGGGTTAGGGTTAGGGTTAGGTTAGGGTTAGGGTTCGGGTTAGTGTTAGGGGTTAAGGTTAGGGTGAGTGTTAGGGTTAGGGGCTTAGGTTAGGGTTAGGGTTAGGGGTTAAGGTTAGGGTGAGTGTTATGGTTAGGGTTAGGTTTTATCACTTTTCAGTTTTCCTGTTATAATAATTGAACAGGCGACATGAATGTGAATTAGTTTACAAAGTTGTGCTTTGAGTTTCTGTTCTTTTGATGAAAACTTGTTTCTTTACTGTACATTTCGATATATCGCTTTTCAGTTTTCCTGTATTCCTAATTGAGCGAGTGACATACAAGTGATTTAGTTTACAAAGTAGTGCTTTCCGTTTCTGTTCTTCTGATGGAAACTTCTTCCTGTGCTGTACACTGTGATATATCACTTTTCAGTTTTCCTGTTATAATAATTGAACGGGTAACACGTATGTGAATTAGTTTACAAAGTTGTGCCCTGCGTTTCTGTTATTTCGATGGAAACTTGTTCCTGTGCTGTACAGTTGGATATATCATTTTCAGTTTTCCTGTTATAATATTTGAGCAGACAATACATTATGTGAATTAGTTTACAAAGTTATGCCTTGCGTTTCTGTTCTTTCAAAGGAAACTTGTTTGTGTGCTGTACAGTGCGACATAATACTTTTCAGTTTTCCTGTATTCCTAATTGATCAAGTGGCACACATGTGATTTAGTTTACAAAGTACTGCTTTGCGTTTATGTTCTTTCCTTGGAAACTTGTTCCTGGTAGGAAAAATTTAGGGTTAGGGTTAGAGTTAGGTTTAGGTTTAGGGTTAGGGTTAGGGTAGGGTTAGGGTTAGGGTTAGGGTTAGTGGTTAGGGTCAGGGTTAGGGTTAGGGTTACGGGCTTAGCATTAGGGTAGGGTTATATCACTTTTCAGTTTTCCTGTTATAATAATTGAACAGGCGACACAAATGTGAATTAGTTTACAAAGTTGTGCTTTGAGTTTCTGTTCTTTTGATGAAAACTTGATTCTTTGCCTTACATTTCAACATATCGCTTTTCAGTTTTCCAATTACTAATTGAGTAGTGGCACACATGTGATGTACTTTACAAAGTAGTGTTTTGCGTTTATTTTCTTTTGTTGGAAACTTGTTCCAGTTAGGAACAAGTTAGGGTTAGTGTTAGTGTTAGTGTTAGTGTTAGTGTTAGTGTTAGTGTTAGTGTTAGTGTTAGTGTCAGTGTCAGGGTTAGGGTTAGGGTTAGGATAGGGTTAGGGTTAGGGTGAGGGTTAGGGGTTGAGGTTAGGGTTAGTGTTAGGGTTAGGGGCTTAGGGTTGGGTTAGGGTTATATCACTTTTCAGTTTTCCTGTTATAATAATTGAACAGGCAACACGAATGTGAATTAGTTTCCAAAGTTGTGCTTTGCGTTTCTCTTCTTTCGATGAAAACATTTTTGTTTGCCTTACATTTCGATATATCGCTTTTCAGTTTTCCTGTATTCCTAATTGAGAGAGTGACACAGATGTGATTCCGTTTAAAAGTAGTGCATTGCTTTCCTGTTCTTTCATTCGAAATTGTTCCTGTGCTGTACAATGCGATATATCGCTTCTCAGTGTTCCTGTATTCCTAATTTTTGAGCGACACACATGTGATTTAGTTTACAAAGTAGTGCTTTGAGTTTCTGTTCTTTTGTTGGAAATTGTTTCTTTGCTGTACAGTGTGATATATCATTTTTCATTTTTCCTGTTATAATAATGGAACAGGCAACACATATGTGAATTAGTTTACAAAGTTGTGCTTTGTGTTTCTGTTCTTTCCATGGAAACTTGTTTGTGTGCTGTAAAGTCTTGAGATAACACTTTTCCGTTTTCCTCTATTCCTAATAGAGAGAAGCGAAACACATGTAATTCCGTTTAAAAGTAGTGCTTTGCTTTTCTGTTCTTCTGTTGGAAACTTGTTTCTGGGCTGTACAGTGTGATATATCACTTTTCAGTTTTCCTGTATTCCTAATTGATCAGGTGGCACACATGTGATTTAGTTTACAAAGTAGTGCTTTGCGTTTATGTTCTTTCGTTGGAAACTTGTTCCTATTAGGAACAAGTTAGGGTTATGGTTAGGGTTAGGGTTAGGGTTAGGGTAGGGTTAGTGTTAGGGTTAGGGTTAGGGTTAGGGTTAGGGTTAGGGTTAGGTTTAGGGGTTAGGGTTAGCTTTTGTGTTAGGGTTAGGCTTAGGTTTAGGGTTAGGGGCTTAGCGTTGGGTTAGGGTTATATCACTTTTCAGTTTTCCTGTTATAATAACTGAACAGGCAACACGAATGTGAATTAGTTTACAAAGTTGTGCTTTGCATTTCTCTTCTTTCGATGAAAACTTGTTTCTGTGCAGTACAGTGCGAGATAACGCTTTTCAGTTTTCATGTTATAATAATTGAACAGGTGACAACCATGTGAATTAGTTTACAAAGTTGTGCTTTGCGTTTCAGTTCTTTCGATGAAAACTTGTTTCTTTGTTGTACATTTCGACTTATCGCTTTTCAGTTTCCCTGTATTCCTATTTCAGTGAGCGACACACATGTGATTTAGTTTACAAAGTAGTGCTTTGCATTTCTGTTCTTCTGTTGGAAACTTGATTCTGTGCTGTACAGTGCGTTATGTCACTTTTCAGTTTTCCTGTATTCCTAATTGAGCGAGTGGCACACATGTGATTTAGTTTACAAAGTAGTGCTTTGCGTTTATGTTCTTTCATTGGAACTTGTTTCTGTTAGGAACAAGTTAGGGTTAGGGTTAGGGTTAGGGTTAGGGTTTAGGGTTAGGGTTAGGGGCTTAGGGTTATTGTTAGGGTTAGGGTTAGGGCCTTAGGTTTAGGGATAGGTTTAGGGTTAGGGTTAGGGTTAGGGTTAGGGGCTTAGGGTTAGGGTTAGGGTTAGGGTTAGGGTTAGGGGCTTAGGGTTAGGATTAGGGTTGTATCACTTTTCAGTTTTCCTGTTATAATAATTGAAAAGGCGACACGAATGTGAATTAGTTTACAAATTTGTGCTTTGCGTTTCTTTTCTTTCGATGAAAACTTGTTTCTTTGCCTTACATTTCAATTTATTGCTTTACAGTTTCCCTGTATTCCTAATTGAGTGAAGCGACACACATGTGATTTAGTTTACAAAGTAGTGCTTTGCGTTTCTGTTCTTCTGTTGGAAAATTGTTTCTGTGCTGTATAGTGTGATATATCACTTTTCAGTTTTCCTGTTATAATAATTGAACGGCGACATGTATGTGAATTAGTTTACAAAGTTGTGATTTTCGTTTCTGTTCTTTCAATTTAAGCAGGTTCCTGTGCTATACAGTTCAATATATCACTTTTCAGTTTTCCTCTTTTAATAATGGAACGGGTGACACATATGTGAATTAGTTTACAAAGTTGTGCTTTGCGTTTCTGTTCTTTCGATGGAAACTTGTTTCTGTGCCTTACAGTGCTAGATAACACTTTTCAGTTTCCTGTATTCCTAATTGAGCGAGCGACACACATGTGATTCCATTTAAAAGTAGTGCTTTCCTTTTCTGTTCTTTCGTTCAAAACTTGTTCCTGTGCTGTACAGTGCTTTATATCTCTTTTCAGTTTTCCTGTATTCCTAATTGAGCAAGTGGCAGACATGTGAATTAGTTTACAAATTATTGCTTTGTGTTTCTGTTCTTTCGTTGGAAACTTGTTCCTGTTAGGAACAAGTTAGGGTTAGGATTAGGGTTAGGGTGAGGGTTAGGGTTAGGGTTAGGGGCTTACGGTTAGGGTGAGTGTTATATCACTTTTCAGTTTTCATGTTATAATAATTTAAAAGGCGAAACGAATGTGAATTAATTTACAAATTTGTGCTGTGCGTTTCTTTTCTTCTGTTGGAAACTTGTTTCTGTGCTCTATAGTGTGATATATCCCTTTTCAGTTTTCCTGTTATTATAATTGAACGGGCGACACGTATGTAAATTAGTTCACAAAGTTGTGCTTTTCGTTTCTGTTCTTTGGATGGAAGCAGGTTCCTGTGTTGTACAGTTCGATATATCACTTTTCAGTTTTCCTGTTATAATAATTGAGCAGGCGACACATATGTGAATTAGTTTACAAAGTTGTGCTTTGTGTTTCTGTTCTTCGATGGAAGCAGGTTCCTGTGCTGTACAGTTCGATGTATTGCTTTTTTGTTTCTCTGTATTCCTAATTGAGTGAGCGACACACATGTGATTTAATTTACAAAGTAGTGCTTTGTGTTTCTGTTCTTCTTTTGGAAATTTGTTTTTCTGCTGTACAGTGTGATATATCACTTTTCAGTTTTCCTGTTATAATAATTGAGCAGGCGACACGTATGTGAATTAGTTTACAAATTGTGCTTTGCCTTTCTGTTCTATCGCGGAAACTTGTTTCTGTGCCGAACAGTCTTGAGATAACACATTTCAGTTTTCCTGTATTCCTAATTGAGCGGCGACACACATGTGATTCTGTTTAAAAGTAGTGCTTTGCTTTTCTGTTCTTTTGTTTGAAACTTGTTCCTCTGCCGTACAGTGTGTTATATCACATTTCAGTTTTCCTGTATTCCTAATTGAACGAGTGGCACACATGTGATTTAGTTTATAAAGTAGTGCTTTGCGTTTATGTTCTTTCATTGGAAACGTGTTCCAGTTAGGAACAACTTAGGGTTATGGTTAGAGGTTAGGATTACGGTTAGAGTTAGGGTTAGGGGCTTAGGGTTAGGGTTAGGGTTAAGGTTAGGGTTAGGATTTTGGGATTAGGGTTAGGGTTAGGTTTAGGGGCTTGGGGATAGGGTTAGGTTTAGGGTTATATCACTTTTCAGTTTTCCTGTTATAATAATTGAACAGGCGACACGAATGTGAATTACTTTACAAAGTCGTGCTTTGCGTTTCTGTTCTTTCAATGGAAGCAGGTTCCTGTGCTATACAGTGCGTTATATCTCTTTTCAGTTTTCCTGTATTTCTAACTGAGCGAATGGCACACATGTGATTTAGTTTAAAAAGTAGTGCTTTGCGTTTCTGTTCTTTCGTTGGAAACTTGTTCCTGTTAGGAATAAGTTAGGGTTAGGGTTAGGGTCAGGGTTTAGGTTAGGGTTAGGTTTAGGGTTAGGGGCTCCGGGTTAGGGTTAGGGTTATACCACTTTTCAGTTTTCCTGTCATAATAAGTGAACAAGCAACACGTATGTGAATTAGTTTACAAATTAGTGCTTTGTGTTTCTGTTCTTCTGTTGGAAAATTGTTTCAGTGCTGTACAGTGTGATATATCACTTTTCAGTTTT
The DNA here is from genome assembly GCA_036365155.1 of Meriones psammophilus. Lineage (NCBI taxonomy): Eukaryota > Metazoa > Chordata > Mammalia > Rodentia > Muridae > Meriones > Meriones psammophilus. Next base: position 15,210 of record JAEOAE010001074.1, read on the forward strand.
CCTGTTATAATAATTGAACGGGTGACACGTATGTGAAGTATGTGAAGTAGTTTACAAAGTAGTGCTTTGCGTTTCTGTTCTTCTGTTGGAAACATGTTTCTGTGCTGTATATTGTGATATATCACTTTAAAGTTTTCCTGTTATAATAATTGAACGGCGACACGTATGTGAATTAGTTTACAAAGTTGTGCTTTTCGTTTCTCTTCTTTCAATGGAAGCAGGTTCCTGTGCTATACCGTTCAATATATCACTGTTCAGTTTTCCTCTTTTAATAATGGAACGGGCAACACATATGTGAATTAGTTTACAAAGTTGTTCTTTGCGTTTCTGTTCTTTCGATGGCAACTTGTTTCTGTGCTGTACAGTGTGTTATATCTCTTTTCAGTTTTCCTGTATTCCTAATTGAGCCAGTGGCACACATGTGATTTAGTTTACAAAGCAGTGATTTGTGTTTCTGTTCTTTCGTTGAAAACTTGTTTCTGTCAGGAACAAGTTAGGGTTAGGATTAGGGTTAGGGTTAGTGTTAGTGTTAGTGTTAGTGGTTAGGGTTAGGGTTAGGGTTAGGGTTAGGGGCTTAGGGTTAGGGTGAGGGTAATATCACTTTTCAGTTTTCCTGTTATAATAATTGAACAGGCGACACGAATATGAATTAGTTTACAAAGTTGTGCTGTGCGTTTCTGTTCTTTCGATGAAAACTTTTTCCTCTTAAGAACAAGTTAGGGTTAGGGTTAGGGTTAGGGTGAGGGTTAGGGTTAGAGTAGGGTTAGGGTTAGGGTTAGGGTTAGGGTTAGGTTTATATCACTTTTCAGTTTTCATGTTATAATAATTGAACTGGCGACACATATGTGAATTAGTTTACAAAGTTGTGCTTTGAGTTTCTGTTCTTTTGATGGAAACTTGTTTCTGTGCCATACAGTGCAAGATAACACTTTTCAGTTTTCCTGTATTCCTAATTGAGTGAGCGACACACATGTGATTCTGTATAAAAGTAGTGCTTTGCTTTTCTTTTCTCTCGTTGAAAATTTGTTCCTGTGCTGTACAGTGCGTTATATCACATTTCAGTTTTCCTTTATTCCTAATTGAGCGAGTGGCACACATGTGATTTAGTTTACAAAGTAGTGCTTTGCGTTTATGTTCTTTCCTTGGAAATTTGTTCCTGTTAGGAACAAGTTAGGGTTAGGATTAGGGTTAGGGTTTGGGTAAGGGTTAGGGTTAGGGTGAGGGTTATATCACGTTTCAGTTTTCATGTTATAATAATTGAACGGGCAACACATATGTGAATTAGATTTCAAAGTTGTGCTTTGCGTTTCTGTTCTTTCGATGGAAACTTGTTTCTGTGCCTTACAGTGCGAGATAACAGTTTTCAGTTTTCTTGTATACCTATTTGAGCGAGCGACACACATGTGATTCCGTTTTAAAGTAGTGCTTTGCGTTTCTGTTCTTTCGTTGGAAACTTGTTCCTTCTAGGAACAAGTTAAGGTTAGAGTTAATGTTAGGCTTAGGCTTAAGGTTAGGGTTAGGGGCTTAGTGTTAGTGTTAGGGTTAGGGTTAGATTTAGCGTTAGGGTCAGGGGCTTAGGGTTAGGGTGAGGGTTATATCACTTTTCAGTTTTCCTGTTATAATAATTGAACAGGCGACACGAATGTGAATTAGTTTACAAAGTTGTGTTTTGCGTTTCTGTTCTTTCGAAGAAAACTTGATTATTTGCCAAACATTTCGATGTATTGCTTATCAGTTTTCCTGTATTCCTAATTGAGCCAGCATCACACATGTGATTCCGTTTAAAAGAAGTCCTTTGCTTTTCTGTTCTTTCATTCAACACTTGTTCCTGTTTTGTACAGTGCGTTATATCACTTTTAAGTTTTCCTGTATTCCTAACTGAGCGAGTGGCACACATGTGATTTTGTTTACAAAATAGTGCTTTGCGTTTATGTTCTTTCGTTGGAAACTTGTTCCTGTTAGGAACAAGTTAGGGGTTAGGATTAGGGTTAGGGTTAGGGTTAGGGTTATGGTTAGAGGCGAGGGTTAGGGTTAGAGTAGGGTTAGGGTTAGGGTTAGGGTTAGGGTTAGGGTTAGGTTTATATCACTTTTCAGTTTTCATGTTATAATAATTGAACTGGCGACACATATGTGAATTAGTTTACAAAGTTGTGCTTTGCGTTTCTGTTCTTTCGATGGAAACGTGTACCTCTGCTGTACAGTTCGATATATGACTTTTCAGTTTTCCTGTTATAATAATTGAACAGGCGACACGTTTGTGAATTAGTTTTAAAGTTGTGCTTTGCGTTTCTGTTCTTTTCGACGGAAACTTGTTTCTATGCTCTACAGTGCGAGATAACACTTTTCAGTTTCCTGTTATGATAATTGAAGGGTGACACGTATGAAAATTAGTTTACAAAGTGGTTCTTTGTGTTTCTGTTCTTTCGATGGAAATTTGTTTCTGTGCAGTACAGTGAGAGATAAAGCTTTTCAGTTTTCATGTTATAATAATTGAACAGGTGACAACCATGTGAATTAGTTTACAATGTTGTGCTTTGCGTTTCTGTTCTTTCGATGGAAACTTGTTTCTGTGCCGTACAGTCTTGAGATAACACTTTTCAGTTTTCCTTTATTCCTAAAGCCAGCAATCACACACATTGTTTAAAAGTAGTGCTTTGCTTCTCTGTTCTTTCTTTGGATACTTTTTCCTATGCTGCACAGTGCGATATATCACTTTTCAGTTTTCCTGTATTTCTGATTGAGCAAGCTACACACATGTGATTTAGTATACTAAGTAGTGCTTTGCTTTTCTGTTCTTTCGTTGGAAATTTGTTCCTGTGCTGCACAGTGCGATATATCACTTTTCAGTTTTCCTGTATTTCTGATTGAGTGAGTGACACATATGTGATTTAGTTTACAAAGTAGTGATTTGCGTTTATGTTCTTTCATTGGAAACTTGTTCAGGTTAGGAACAATTTAGCGTTAGGGTTAGGGTTAGGGTTAGGGTTATATCACTTTTCACTTTTCCTGTTATAATAATTGAACAGGCAACACGTATGTGAATTAGTTTACAAAGTTGTGCTTTGCGTTTCTGTTCTTTCGACGGAAACTTGTTTCTATGCTCTACAGTGCGAGATAACACTTTTCAGTTTCCTGTTATGATAATTGAAGGGGTGACACGTATGAAAATTAGTTTACAAAGTGGTTCTTTGTGTTTCTGTTCTTTCGATGGAAATTTGTTTCTGTGCAGTACAGTGAGAGATAAAGCTTTTCAGTTTTCATGTTATAATAATTGAACAGGTGACAACCATGTGAATTAGTTTACAATGTTGTGCTTTGCGTTTCTGTTCTTTCGATGGAAACTTGTTTCTGTGCCGTACAGTGCGAGATAACACTTTTCAGTTTTCCTTTATTCCTAAAGGAGCAATCGACACACATGTTTAAAAGTAGTGCTTTGCTTCTCTGTTCTTTCTTTGGATACTTTTTCCTATGCTGCACAGTGCGATATATCACTTTTCAGTTTTCCTGTATTTCTGATTGAGCAAGCTACACACATGTGATTTAGTATACTAAGTAGTGCTTTGCTTTTCTGTTCTTTCGTTGGAAATTTGTTCCTGTGCTGCACAGTGCGATATATCACTTTTCAGTTTTCCTGTATTTCTGATTGAGTGAGTGACACATATGTGATTTAGTTTACAAAGTAGTGATTTGCGTTTATGTTCTTTCATTGGAAACTTGTTCAGGTTAGGAACAATTTAGCGTTAGGGTTAGGGTTAGGGTTAGGGTTATATCACTTTTCACTTTTCCTGTTATAATAATTGAACAGGCAACACGTATGTGAATTAGTTTACAAAGTTGTTATTTGCGTTTCTGTTCTTTCAATGGAAACTTGTTTCTGTGCCTTACAGTGCGAGATAACCCTTTTCATTTTTCCTGTATTCCTCATTTAGCGAGCGATACAAATGTGATTCTGTTTAAAAGTAGTGCTTTACTTTTCTGTTTTTTTTGTTTGTTTGAAACTTGTTCCTGTGCTGTACAGTGTGATATATCACTTTTAATTTTTCCTATATTTCTAATTGAGCGAGCGACACACATGTGATATAGTTTACAAAATAGTGCTTTGAGTTTCTGTTCTTCTGTTGTAAACTTGTTTCTGTGCTGTACAGTGTGAAATATCACTTTTTAGTTTTCTTGTTATAATAATTGAATGGGCAACACTTATGTGAATTAGTTTACAAAGTTGTGCTTTGCGTTTCTGTTCTTTCGATGGAAACTTGTTTCTGTGCAGTACTGTACAAGATAACACTTTTCAGTTTTTTTGTATTCCTAATTTAGCGAGTGACACACATATGACTTAGTTTACAAAATAGTGCTTTGCATTTATATTCTTTTCGTTTGAAACTTGTTCCTGTTAGGAAATAGTTAGCGTTAGGGTTAGGGTTAGTGTTAGGATTAGGATTAGGGTTAGGGTTAGTGGTTAGGATTAGGGTTAGGGTTAGGAGTTAGGGTTATGGTTATGGTTAGGGTTAGGGTTATATCACTTTTCAGTTTTCCTGTTATAATAATTGAACAAGCAACATGTATGTGAATTAGTTTACAAAGTTGTGCTTTGCGTTTCTGTTCTTTCGATAGAAACTTGTTTCTGTGCCATACAGTGAGAGATGTCACTTTTAAGTTTTCCTGTATTCCTAATTGAGCAAGTGATACACATGTGATTCTTTTTAAAAGTAGTGCTTTGCTTTTCTGTTCTTTCCTTGGAAACTTGTTTCTGTGTTGTATGGTGCCATATATCATTTTTCAGTTTTCCTGTATTCCTATTTTCGAGCGAAACAAATGTGAGTTAGTTTACAAAATAGTGCTTTGCTTTTCTGTTCTTTCGTTTGAAACTTGTTTCTGTACTGTACAATGCGATATATCACTTTTCAGTTTTCCTGTATTCCTAATTTGTGAGTGACACATATTATTTAGTTTACAAAGTAGTGCTTTGCGCTGCTCTTCTTCTTTTTTGAAACTTGTTTTTGTGCTGTACAGTGTGATATATCACTTTTCAGTTTTCCTGTTATAATAATTGAACAGGCGACATGGATGTGAATTATTTTACAAAGTTGTGCTTTGTGTTTCACTTCTTTCGTTTGAAACTTGTTACTTGCCGCACAGTGTGAGATAACAATTTTGATTTAACAATTTTCTGTTTTTCATTTGAAAATTTTTTGTTGAACACTTGTGACTTAGTTGAGTTTTAACCTGTATTCCTAATTGTCGAGTGATAACACACATGTGATTCCATTTAAATGTAGTGCTTTGCTTTTCTGTTCTTTCATTTGAAAATTTTTCCTGTGCTGTACAGTGTGTTATATCACTTTTCAGTTTTCCTATATTCCTAATTGAGCGAGTGACACACATGTGACTTAGTTTACAAAGTAGTTCTTTGCGTTTATGTTCTTTCTTTCGAAACTTGTTTCTATTAGGAACAACTTAGCGTTAGGGTTAGGGTTCGGGTTAGGGTTAGGGTTAGCGTTAGGGTTAGTGGTTAGGATTAGTGTTGGGGTTAGGGTTAGGGGGTTAGGGTTATGGTTACGGTTATGGTTATGGTTAGGGTTAGGGTTACATCACTTTTCGGTTTTCCTGTTATAATAATTGAACTGGCCATAAATATGTGAATTAGTTTACAAAGTTGTGCTTTGCTTTTCTCTTTTTTTGATGGAAACTTGTTTTTGTGCAGTATAGTGCGAGATAACACTTTTCAGTTTTCCTGTATTCCTAATTGATCGAGCGACACACATGTGATTCCGTTTAAAAATATTCCTTTGCTTTTCTGTTCTTTCATTTGAAAATTGTTCCTTTGATGTACAGTGCGTTATATCACTTTTCAGTTTTCCTGTATTTCTAATTGAGCGAGTGACACACATGTGACTTAATTTACAAAGTAGTGCTTTGCGTTTATGTTCTTTTGTTGGTAAACTTGTTCCTGTTAGGAACAAGTTAGTGTTAGTGTTAGGGTTAGTGGTTAGGATTAGGGTTAGGGTTAGGGTTAGGGGGTATAGGGTTATGGTTAGGGTTAGGGTTAGGGTTATATCACTTTTCAGTTTTCCTGTTATAATAATTGAACAGGTGACATGTATGTGAATTAGTTTAAAAAGTTGTGCATTGCATTTCTGTTCTTTTGATGGAAACTTGTTTCTGTGCCATACAGTGAGAGATGACACTTTTCAGTTTTCCTGTATTCCTAATTGAGTGAGTGACACACATGTGATTCCTTTTAAAAGTAGTGCTTTGCTTTTCTGTTCTTTCCTTGGAAACTTGTTTCTGTGCTGTATGGTGCCATTTATCACTTTTCAGTTTTCCTGTATTCCTATTTTTGAGCGACACACATGTGATTTAGTTCACAAAGTAGTGCTTTGCGTTTCTCTTCTTCTGCTGGAAACTTGTTTCTGTGCTGTACAGTGTGATATATCACTTTTCAGTTTTCCTGTTATAATAACTGAACAGGCGACATGTTTGTGAGTTAGTTTACAAAGTTGTGCTTTGCGTTTCTGTTCTTTCGATGGAAACTTGTTTCTGTGCCGTACAGTGCGAGATAACACTTTTCAGTTTATCTGTATTTCTAATTTAGTGAGTGACACACATGTGATTTAGTTTACAAAGTAGTGCTTTTGCGTTTATGTTTTTTTCGTTGGAAACTTGTTCCTGTTAGGAACAAGTTAGGGTTAGGTTAGGGTTAGGGTTAGGTTTAGGGTTAGGGTTAGGGTTAGGGTTAGGGTTAGGGTTTAGGGTTAGGGTTAGGGTTAGGGTTAAAGCAATGTTTAGGGTTAGGGTTAGGGGTTAGGTTTAATGTTAGGGTCAGGGTTAGGACTACGGGGTTAGGGTTAGGGTTAGGTTTATATTACTTTTCAGTTTTCCTGTTATAATAATTGAACATGCGACACATATGTGAATTAGTTTACAATGTTGTTCTTTGTGTTTCTGTTCTTTCGATGAAAACTTGTTTCTTTGCTGTACAGTTCAATATATCACTTTTCATTTTTCTCTATTCCTCATTGAGCGAGCGACACACATGTGATTCCGTTTAAAAGTTGTGCTTTGCTCTTCTGTTCTTTTGTTGGAAACTTGTTCTTGTGCTGTACAGTGCGTTATATCACTATTCCGTTTTCCTGTATTCCTAATTGAGCGAGCGACACACATGTGATTTAGTTTACAAAGTATTGCTTTGCTTTTCTGTTCTTCTGTTGGAAACTTGTTTCTTTGCTGTACAGTGTGATATATCACTGTTTAGTTTTTCTGTTATAATAACTGAAAGGGCAACACGTATGTGAATTAGTTTACATAGTTGTGCTTTGCGTTTCTGTTCTTTCTTTCGTTTTTCTCTTTTTTTTTAACCATGTTTATGGCAGCTTTATTTGTAATAGCCAGAACCTGGAAACAACCCAGATGTCCATCAACGTTGGAGTGGGTATAGAAATTGTGGTATTTTTATACAATGGAATACTACTCAGCAATCAAAAAGGTGGAAATCATGAAATTTGCAGGCAAATGGTGGGATCTAGAAAAGATCATTGTGAGGGAAATAACTCATATATTTTAATGTTTCATATTTTTAAAAATTAATCTACCTTATGCAGTCACTGGCTACAACCATTCAATACTTTTGAGAAGTGTTCTCATTTTAACATTTCATTCTCTAATTTATCCCTTAAATGAATCCAATTTACAAGTCAGATTGAAAACAATTTTCCCGAAGCCTGCCTCTAGCATTCTTATCTCATTATCGTACATATTTTACATGCTGTCACTACAATTTTCTCAAAGCCTAACTCTGTCATGTTAATATTTATTAATACATGGAGATCATCATGAAAATCTGAGTAGGTGAAATACATATTTTCATATTCCACTAATAATATTATTTTACTTCATATATATTTACTGAAATATAGATATACATGTTTGCATATATATATATATATATATATATATATATATATATATATATATATATATATCTTATCACAATGCCATGTAATTATGAGTACAGTGGGCAGTGTTCTAAAGTACTCAAATTTTAAGTTCTGAAACTAAGTTGGATATAACTTTACCATTCTGTGTAACAACTCCAAGTATGAAATTATAGTATTGGAGTATCCATGGCTCACTGTAAGAGGGTCAGAGCATAGTAGTATTATCTATGTGTTTGATATCAACATCCAAAAATGGAAAGCTATGCTTCTGATTGGTTGTGTTTCTATTCATTCACTTAACTCACATTTATTAAAATTTGACAGTGAATAATGTCAATATTTTAACCTTACCAAGTAAAATATTTTTAAAATCTTCTGGAACTTATTAGAAGATCATAATATGCTGCATAGAAAATTTTAGATGACAATGTGGGTTTTGCATTTTAGTCTGTTATATGATGGTTTATATTTATTGAATTTTATACATTGAATTATCCCTAAATTTCTCAGATGAAGCCTAGTTGATCATGATGGTTGATGTTTTTGATGTGTTTCTGGATTTTTTTTTTTTTTATATTTTATTTTTTTTTCAATGTAGTTTATTCAGGAACCTTGAACAATCATCTGACCCTGGGGAAAGCCAGCCCACTTTAAATAGCCTCTGGGTAGCCAACCTCAGCATGCCACGTGGGCAATGCAGATAGGTCCACATACATGGAAGCAAGCCAGATCCTCAGCCTTAGCCAAATGTGGAGTTGTTTGTGACAGAGAGCACTCACCATAGGGAAGGTGGAAGGCGGAAACCAGCTCCATCTTTCAGGCGTGGTATTACACAGCTCTCTACAGTTCCCCCTTTTTGTTTTGGACGCATCAGGCAAGAGTAGAGGTCTGATCTCTGATATTAGAAATAAATTGGGACTTTGTACCGATGTTCATTTAGGTGTCATCCACCCAAAGAGCATCAGACCCGTCCGATACCTTTTTCTCAGAGGCGGGACCTGGGGCATCAACCCGCATGCATTCAGACATGCTCTTCTCTGGTTCCAAGGCTGCTGACCCTGAGTGCAGTGCTTCGCCTTGCATCCTGAGCGTAACATTTTGGCTTTTTATGGTAGCCAACCATGCTTGGGTAAACTGTCCTGCTTCAATGGCTGTAAAGGCCTGAATGGTCATGGCTGCATTACGCTGTTGTGAGACTCTAATCTTGCATATATACCACAGGCAAACCAAGGTGACCAACACCAGAAGGCCTGATAATGCTCCCATGCCCGCCCATTCCTTCAGATGATTCATGGCTGCAGCAATCCATGATGATAATCCTGTGGCTAGTCCTGTGTCCACTCTGGTAGAATTTACTGTGACAATGGCCACTCTCAGCTGGTCCATCATAGTATCGAATTCTCCAGTCCAATTACCTAAATATAGCTTGACAATTGTTTAGACAGATTTGCAGCACAGGAAAATTCTCATGTTGTATGCTAGTGACACAAAGTCCAGCATACTTTCACTGACAGCCAAGTTGAGCGATTTGCCATAGGGTATCAATTTGCTCCTGCACGAGGTCAAACCTCTGATTGAACACCATCAAACCTCCTTTTAGTTGAGCATTAATTCCTTTTTGTACATCTAAGGCATGAGCTACCTTGGCTAAAAAGGTTATTCAGGGTCTGAGCAGTCTGCCCAGTATGACTCATGGCTAATGCCGTGGTGGTAGCTCAACAGCCGCCAATGAGATGGCAGTAACAATGGCAGCTGTAATTCCAAGATCCCTTTTCTGTCTGAAGAGAGTCATAGCGTGAGGGCGTCAATGGGCACAGGCACCCAGCGAGGCATGTGAGTAACCAGCTAGTAAATTTACTAGCATTACAGCATTGTGCAAAAAAGCAAGTATCATTACTACAATTACTTGGCTCTATCTGGCTAATAATGAATAAAAATGGGGGATGTAAACAAACAGGTGTGGGCTTATAGGAAATATTATGAGAAGCCTTAACCCCTCGTTGGAACATCCTGCATTGGTTCTAGAACTAGCAGTGGTGGTGTCCGAGGTCTGAGTAGGCTCAGGAGACCATTGCCCCCAGGGGCGAGACGTGCTCCATGTAAATTGACTATCTCCATGTTTTCCTCCACTTTTGAAAGTCATTTAACGTTCTTAAATTATTATTTTTTTCCTTTTTTTAAATTCTTCATCAATTACACTTTATTCACTCTGCATCCCCCCATAAGCCCCTCCCTCCCCTCCCAATCCCACCCTCCCTCCCCCTCTGCATGCATGCCACTCCCCAAGTCCACTGATAGGGAGGTTCTCCTCTCCTTTCTTATCCTAGTCCATCAGTTCACATCAAAAGTGGCTGCATTGTCCTCTACTATGGCCTGGTAAGGTTGCTCCTCCTCAGGAGGAGGTGACTAAAGAGCAGGCCAGTCAGTTCATGTCAGAGGCAGCCCCTCTTCTCATTACTATGTAACCCAATTGGACTCTGAACTGCCCTGGGCTACATCTGTGCAGGGGTTCTGGGTTATCTCTATGAATAGTCCTTGGTTGGAGTATGAGTCTCTGGGAAGTTCCCTGTGTTCAAATTTTCTTGTTCTGTTGCTCTCCTTGTGGAGACCCTGTCCTCTCCAGCTCTTACTCTTTCCCAGTTCTTACATAAAATTCCCATTCACTCTGCCCAACAGTTGCCCATCAGGCTTAGCTTCTGCTTTGATAATCTGTAGGGCAGAGGCTTTCAAAGACCCTCTGTGGTAGGTTCCTAGGTTGTTTCCTGTTTTCTTCTTCTTCTGATGTCCATCCTCTTTGCCTTTCGGATGGGGATTAGACATTTTAGTTATGGTCTTCTCTCTTGCTTAGCAGAACTCCAACAGCACAGGCTCTAAGAGCAACAATCAATAAATGGGACCTCATGAAAGTGAAAAGCTTCTGCAAAACAAAGGACACCGTCATCAAAACAAAGCGATCTCCTACAGATTGGGAAAGAATCTTCACCAACCCTTTATCTGACAGAGGACTCATATCAAGTATATATAAAGAACTAAAGAAGCTGAAAAGCAGCAAACCAAGTAACCCACTTAAAACATGGGGAACAGAGCTAAACAGAGAATTCTCTGTAGAGGAATACCGAATGGCAGAAAAGCACTTAAAGAAATGCTCAACCTCACTAGCCATTAGGGAAATGCAAATCAAAACAACCCTGAGATTTCACCTTACACCCATGAGAATGGCCAAGATCAAAAACTCAAGTGACAACACATACTAGAGTGGTTGTGGAGAAAGAGGAACCCTTCTCCACTGCTGGTGGGAATGTAAACTGGTACAACCACTCTGGAAATCAATCTGGCATTTTCTCAGACAACTAGGAATAGTGCTTCCCCACGATCCAGCCATACCACTCCTAGGCATATATCCAAAAGAGGCTCAAGCACACAAAAAGGAAATTTGCTCAACCATGTTCGTAGCAGCTTTATTTGTAATAGCCAGAAGCTGGAAACAACCCAGATGCCCCTCAACTGAAGAATGGATGCAGAAAATGTGGTACATCTACACAATGGAATATTACTCAGCAATGAAAAATGAGGAAATCATGAAATTTGCAGGTAAATGGTGGGATCTGGAAAGGATCATCCTGAGTGAGTTGTCCCAGAAGCAAAAAGACACACATGGTATATACTCACTCATATAGACATACAAAATAGGACAAACCCACTAACACCTGTGCATCTAAAGAAACTAAGCATTTCTGTTCTTTCGATGGAAACTTGTTTCTCTGCCTTACAGTCTTGAGATAACACTTTTCAGTTTTCCTGTATTCCTAATTGAGCAAGTGACACACATGTGATTCTGTTTAAAAGTAGTGCTTTGCTTTTCTGTTCTTTCATTCGAAACTTGTTCCTGTGCTGTACAGTGTGTTATATCACTTTTTTTTTTTTGTATTTTTAAAATTTTCTTTTTAATTATTTATTTATTTTTTTTTAGGTTTAATACCTATTGTTTGTTTCTTTTTTTTTTTTTTTTTTTTTTTTTTTCAATGCAGTTTATTCAGGAACCTTGAACAATCATCTGACCCTGGGGAAAGCCAGCCCACAGCTTAAATAGCCTCTGGGTAGCCAGCCCAGGCATGCCACGTGGGCAATGCAGATAGATCCACATACATGGAAGCAAGCCAGATCCTCAGCCTTAGCCAAATGTGGAATTGTTCATGACAGAGAGCACTCACCATCGGGAAGGTTGAAGGCGGAAACCAGCTCCATCTTTAAGGCATAGCATTCCGCAGCTCTCTACAATTCCCCCTTTTTGTTTTCGACGCATCAGGCAAGAGTAGAGGTCTGATCTCTGATGTTAGAAATAAATTGGGACTTTGTACCGATGTTCATTTAGGTGTCATCCACCAAAGAGCATCAGACCCGTCTGATACCTTTTTCTCAGAGGCGGGACCTGGGGCATCAACCCGCATGCAATCAGACATGCTCTTCTGTGGGTCCAAAGCAGCTGACCCTGAGTGCAGTGCTTCGCCTCGCATCCTGAGTGTAACATTTTAGCTTTTTATGGTATCCAACCATGCTTGGGGAGAATGTCCTGCTTCAATGGCTGTAAAGGCCTGAATGATCATGGCTGCATCACACTGTTGTGAGACTCTAATCTTGCATATATACCACAGGCAAACCAAGGAGACCAACACCAGAAGGCCTGATAACGCTCCCATGCCCGCCCATTCCTTCAGATGATTCATGGCTGCAGCAATCCATGATGATAATCCTGTGGCTAGTCCTGTGTCCACTCTGGTAGAATTTACTGTGACAATGGCCACTCTCAGCTGCTCCATCATAGTATCAATTCTCCAGTCCAATTACCTAAAATATAGCTCGACAATTGTTTAGACAGATTTGCAGCACAGGAAAAATTCTCATGTTATATGCTAGTGACTCCAAGTCCAGCATATTTTTTCATTGACACCCAAGTTGAGTGTTTTGCCATAGGGTATCGATTTGCTCCTGCATGAGGTCAATCCTCTGATTGAACACCATCAAGGCTCCTTTTAGATATATCACTTTTAAGTTTTCCTGTATTCCTAATTGAGAGGGTGGCACACACGTGATTTAGTTTACAAAGTAGTGGTTTGTGTTTATGTTCTTTCGTTGGAAACTTGTTAGTGTTAGGGTTAGAGTTAGGGTTAGAGTTAGGGGCTAGGGTTAGGGTTAGGGTTAGGGTTAGGGTTAGGATTAGTATTAGGGGCTTAGGGTTAGGGTTAGGGTTAGGGCTATCTTTAGGGTTTGGGTTAGGGTTAGGGTTAGGGGGTTAGGGTTAGGGTTAGGGTTAATTCACTTTTCATTTTTCCTGTTATAATAATTGAAGCAGGCGACACGTATGTGAATTAGTTTACAAATTTGTGCTTTTCGTTACTGTTCTTTCGATGGAAGCACTTCCTGTGCTGTAGAGGTCGATGTATTGCTTTTCAGGTTCCCTGTATTCCTAATTGAGTGAGCGACACACATGTGATTTAGTTTACAAAGTAGTATTTTGCGTTTCTGTTCTTCTGTTGGAAACTTGTTTCTGTGCTGTACAGTGTGATATATCACTTTTCAGTATTCCTGTTATAATAATTGAACGGGTGACATATATATGAATTAGTTTACAAAGTTGTGCTTTGTGTTTCTGTTCTTTCAATGGAAACTTGTTTCTGTGCCATAGAGTCTTGAGATAACACTTTTCAGTTTTCCTGTTATAATAATTGAACAGGCAACACGAATGTGAATTAGTTTACAAAGTTGTGCTTTTCGTTTCTGTTCTTTCGATGGAAGCAGGTTCCTGTGCTGTACAGTTCAATATATCACTTTTCAGTTTTCCTGTTATAATAATTGAATGGGCGACACATATGTGAATTAGTTTACAAAGTTGTGCTTTGTGTTTCTGTTTTTCGATGGAAACTTGTTTCTGTGCCATAGAGTCTTGAGATAACACTTTTCAGTTTTCCTGTATTCCTAATTGAGCAAGCGACACACATGTGATTCCATTTAAAAGTAGTGCTTTGCTTTCCTGTTCTTTCATTTGAAACTTGTTCCTGTGCTGTACAGTGTGTTATATTTCTTTTCAGTTTTCCTGTATTCCTAATTGAGAGAGTGGCACACATGTGATTTAGTTTACGAAGTAGTGCTTTGCATTTATGTTCTTTTGTTGGAAACTTGTTCCTGTTTTAGGATCAAGTTAGGGTTAAGGTTAGGTTTAGGCTTAGGGTTACGGTTAGGGTTAGGGTTAGGGGCTTACGGTAGGATTAGGGTTATATCACTTTTCAGTTTTCCTGTTATAATAATTGAACAGGCAACACAATGTGTATTAGTTTACAAAGTTGTGCTTTGAGTTTCTGTTCTTTCGATGAAAACTTGTTTTTGCTTTGCTGTACATTTGATTTATCACTTTTCAGTTTTCCTGTATTCCTAATTGAGTGAGCGACACACATGTGATTTAGTTTACAAAGTTGGGCTTTGCGTTTCTCTTCTTTCGATGGAAACTTGTTTCTGTGCCGTACAGTGCAAGATAGCACTTTTCAGTTTTCCTGTTTTCCTATTTGAGCAAGCGACACACATGTAATTCCGTTTAAAAGTAGTGCATTGCTTTCCTGTTCTTTTTATGAAACTTGTTCCTGTGCTGTACAGTCGTTATATGTCTTTCAGTTTTCCTGTATTCCTAATTGAGAGTGGCACACATGTGATTTAGTTTACAAAGTAGTGCTTTGTGTTTATGTTTTTTCGTTGAAACTTGTTCTGAAACTTGTTCCTGTTTTGCTTTTTTTAGGTTAGGGTTAAGTTAGGGTTAGGGTTAGGGTTAGGGTTAGGGTTGGGTTAGGGTAAGGGTTATGGAAACTATTGGGTACAGGTTTAGGGCTTTTAGGTTAGGCTTAGGGTTAGAGTTAGGGTTAGAGTTAGGGGCTTAGGGTTAGGATTAGAGTCATATCATATTTTCAGTTTTCCTGTTATAATAATTGAACAGGCAACACGAATGTGAATTAGTTTACAAAGTAGTGCATTGTGTTTCTGTTCATTTGTTGGAAACTTGTTCCTCTTAGGAACAAGTTAAGTTAGTTAGGGTTAGGGTTAGGGTTAGGTTAGGTTTAGGGGGTTAGGGTTAGGGTTAGGGTTAGGTTAGGGTTAGTTTACAAAGTAGTGCTTTGTGTTTCTGTTCATTTTAGGAAACTTGGGTTAGGGTTAGGTTAGGGTTAGGGTTAGGGGTTAGGGTTAGGGTTAGGGTTAGGCTTAGGGTTAGGGTTAGGGGGTTAGGGGGTTAGGTTTAGGGTTGTTTCCTTGCCGTACATTTCCATATATCGCTTTTCAGTTTTCCTGTATTCCTAATTGAGCGAGCGACACATATTTCATTCCGTTTAAAAGTAGTGCTTTGCTTTTCTGTTCTTTTGTTCAAAACTTGTTCCTGTGCTGTACAGTGCGTTATATCACTTTTCATTTTTCCTGTATTCCTAATTGAGCGAGTGGAACACATGTGAATTAGTTTACAAAGTAGTGCTTTTCATTTATGTTCTTTCGTTGGAATCTTGTTCCTGTCAGGAACAAGTTAGGGTTAGGTTAGGGTTAGAGTTAGGGTTAGGTTTAGGGTAGGGTTACGTTTAGGGTTAGGGTTAGGGGTAGGGTTAGGGTTCGGGGCTTAGGGTTAGGATTAGGGTTATAACACTTTTAGTTTTCCTGTTATAATAATTGAATGGGCGTCGTATGTAAATTATTTTACTAATTTGTGCTTTGCGTTTCTGTTCTTTCGATAGAAACTTTTTATTGTGCCTTACAGTGCGAGATAACACTTTTCAGTTTCCTGTATTCTTAATTGAGCGATCAACATACATGTGATTCTGTTTAAAAGTAGTGCTTTGCTTTTCTGTTCTTTCATTCGAAACTTCTTCCTGTGTTGTACAGTGCTTTATATCACATTTCAATTTTCCTGTATTCTTAAATGAGCGATTGGCACACATGTGATTTATTTTACAAAGTAGTGCTTTGCGTTTATTTTCTTTCGTTGGAAATTTGTTTCTGGGCTGTACAGTGTGATATATCACTTTTCAGTTTTCCTATTATAATAATTGAATGGGCGACACGTATGTGAAGTAGTTTACAAAGTTGTGCTTTGCGTTTCTGTTCTTAGGATGGAAACTTGTTCCTGTTAGGAACATGTTAGTGTTAGGTTAGCGTTAGGGTTAGGGTTAGGGTTAGGGTTAGGGTTAGGGTTAGGGTTAGGGTTAGGTTTAGGGGCTTAGGGTTAGGGTTAGGGTTATATCACTTTTCATTTTCCTATTATAATAATTGAACAGGTGATACGAATGTGAATTAGTTTACAAAGTTGTGCTTTGTGTTTCTGTTCTTTAGATGGAAGCAGGTTCCAGTTCGATATATCACTTTTCAGTTTTCCTGTTATAATAATTGAATGGGTGACACGTATGTGAATTAGTTTATAAAGTTATGCTTTGCGATTTTGTTCTTTTGATGAAAAGTTGTTTCTTTGCCATACATTTCGATATATCGCATTTCAGTTTTCAGGAATTCCTAATTGAGCGAGTGGCACACATGTGATTTAATTTACAAAGTAGTGCTTTGCGTTTATGTTCTTGAATTGGAAACTTATTCCTGTGCTGTGCAGTGTGATATATCACTTTTCAGTTTTCCTCTTTTAATAATTGAACAGGCGACACATATGTGAATCAATTTACAAAGTTGTGCTTTGCGTTTCTGTTCTTTCGTTTGAAACTTGTTCCTGTGCTGTACAGTGTGATATATCACTTTTCAGTTTTCCTGTTATAATAATTGAACGGGCAACATGTATGTGAATTAGTTTACAAAGTTATGCTTTTCGTTTCTGTTCTTTCGATGGAAACTTGTTCCTGTGCTGTACAGTGTGCTATATCACTTTTCAGTTTTCCTGTTATAATAATTGAATGGGCAATACATATGGCAATTAGTTTACAAAGTTGTGCTTTGAGTTTCTGTTCTTTCCATGGAAGCAGGTTCCTGTGCTGTACAGTTCGATATATCACTTTTCAGTTTTCCTGTTATACTAATTGAACAGGCGACACGTATGTAAATTAGTTTACAAAGTTGTGCTTTGCGTTTCTTTTCTTTTGATGGAAACTTGTTTCTGTGCCTTACAGTGGGAGATAACAATTTTCAGTTTTCCTGTATTCCTAATTGAGCGAGCGACACACATGTGATTCCGTTTAAAAGTAGTGCTTTGCTTTTCTGTTCTTTCGTTCGAAACTTGTTCTTGTGCTGTACAGTGCGTTATATCTCTTTTCAGTTTTCCTGTATTCCTAATTGAGAGAGTGGCACAAATGTGATTTAGTTTACAAAGTAGTGCTTTGTGTTTATGTTCTTTCGATGGAAACTTGTTCCTGTTAGGAACAAGTTAGGGTTAGGATTAGGGTTAGGGTTAGGGTTAGGATTAGGATTAGTGTTAGGGGCTTAGGGTTAGGGTTAGTTTTAGTGTTAGGGTTAGGGTTAGGGTTAGAGTTAGGGGCTTAGGGTTAGGGTTAGGGTTATATCACTTTTCAGTTTTCCTGTTATAATAATTGAACAGGCATCACGAATGTGAATTCGTTTACAAAGTTGTGCTTTGCGTTTCTGTTCTTTCGATGAAAACTTGTTTCTTTGCCATACATTTAGATATATCGCTTTTCAGTTTTCCTGTATTCCTAATTGAGCTAGTGACACAAATGTGATTTAGTTTACTAAGTAGTGCTTTGCATTTCTGTTCTTCTGTTGGAAACTTGATTCTGTGCTGTACAGTGTGATATATAACTTTTCAGTTTTCCTTTTATGATAATTGAACGGACGACATGCATGTGAATTAGTTTACAAAGATGTGCTTTGTGTTACCGTTATTTCGATGGAAACTTGTTCCTGTGCTGTACAGTTCGATATATCACTTTTCAGTATTCCTGTTTTAATAATTGAACAGGCAACACAAATGTGAATTAGTTTACAAAGGTGTAAATTGCGTTTCTGTTCTTTCGATGGAAACTTGTTTCTGTGCCATACAGTGCGAGATAACACTTTTCAGTTTTCCTGTATTCCTAATTGAGCGAGCGACACACATGTGATTCCGTTTAAAAGTAGTGCTTTGCTTTTCTGTTCTTTTGTTCGAAACTTGTTCCTGTGCTGTACAGTGCATTATATCACTTTTCAGTTTTCCTGTATTCCTAATTGAGCGAGTGACACATATTTCATTCCGTTTAAAAGTAATGATTTGCTTTTCTGTTCTTTTGTTCAAAACTTTTTGAAGTGCTGTATCACTTCAAAAAGGGTTATATCACTTTTCAGTTTTCCTGTATTCCTAATTGAGCGAATGGCACACATGTGATTTAGTTTACAAATAGTGCTTTGCATTTATGTTCTTTCGTTGGAAACTTGTTCCTGTTAGGAACAAGTTAGGGTTAGGGTTAGGATTAGGGTTAGGTTTAGGGTTAGGGTTAGGGTTAGGATAGGGTTAGGGGTTAGTGTTAGGGTTAGGGTTCGGGTAGGGATAGGGTAAGTGTTATGGATAGGGTAGGGTTAGTGTTAGGGTTAGGGTTAGAGGTTAGGGGCTTAGGGTTAGGGTTAGGGTTAGGGGCTTAGGGGTAGGGTTAGGGTTATATCACTTTTCAGTTTTCCTGTTATAATAATTGAACAGGCAACATGAATGTGAAGTAGTTTACAAAGTTGTGCTTTGCGTTTCTGTTCTTTCGATGGAAACTTGTTCCTGTGCCGTACAATGAGTCATGACACATTTCAGTTTTCCTGTATTGCTAATTGAGCGAGCCACACACATGTGATTTAGTTTACAAAGTAGTGCTTTGCTTTTCTATTCTTTCGTTTGAAACTTGTTCCTGTACTGTACAGTGCAATATATCACATTTCAGTTTTCCAGTATTCCTAATTAAGCGAGCGACACACATGTGATTTAGTTTACAAAGTAGTGCTTTGTAGGAACAAGTTAGGGTTATGGTTAGGGTTAGGGTTAGGGTTAGGGTTAGGGTTAGGGTTAGGGTTAGGGTTAGGGTTAGGGTTAGGGTTAGGGTTTGGGTAAGGGTTAGGGGTTAGGGTTAGTGTTAGTGTTAGGGTTAGGGTTAGGATTATATCACTTTTCAGTTTTCCTGTTATAATAATTGAACAGGCAACACTTATGTGAATTAGTTTACAAAGTTGTGCTTTGTGTTTCTGTTCATTTATTGGAAACTTGTTCCTGTGCTGTACAGTGCGATATATCACTTTTCCGTTTTCCTGTAATCCTAATTGAGCGAGTGACACACATGTGATTCCATTTAAAAGTAGTGCTTTCTTTTCTGTTCTTTCGTTCGAAACTTGTTACTCTGCTCTACAGTGCGATATATCACTTATCAGTTTTCCTGTATTCCTAATTGAGCTAGTGACACACATGTGATTTAGTTTACAAAGTAGTGCTTTGCATTTATGTTCTTTGGATGTAAACTTATTCTTGTTAGGAAAAAGTTAGCATTAGGGTTAGTGTTATGGTTAGGGTAGGGTTAGGGTTAGGGTTAAGGTTAGGGGTTAGGGTTAGGGTTAGTGTTAAGGTTAGGTTTAGGGTTAGGGTAGGGTTAGTGTTAGGGTTAGGGGGTTAGGGTTACGGTTATGTTTAGGGTTAGGGTAGGGTTATGGTTAGGGTTAGGGTTAGGGGGTTAGGGTTACGGTTAGGGTTATGTTTAGGGTTAGGGTAGGGTTAGGGTTAGTGTTATATCACTTTTCAGTTTTCCTGTTATAATAATTGAACAGGCGACACGAATGTGAATTAGTTTACAAAGTTGTGCTTTGCGTTTCTGTTCTTTCGATGAAAACTTGTTTGTTTGCCGTACAGTGCGAGATAACACCTTTCAGTTTTCCTGTATTCCTAATTGAGGGAGAGATACACATGTGATTCCGTTTACAAAGTAGTGCTTTGCTTTTCTGTTCTTTTGTTGGAAACTTGTTCCAGTGCTGTGGACGGTGATTTATCACTTTTCAGTTTTCCGGTATTCCTAATTGAGCAAGTGAAACAAATTTGAATTAGTTTTCAAAGTAGTGCTTTGCATTTTTTTTTTTTTCATTCAGAAATTATTCCTCTGCTGTACAGTGAGATATATCACATACCAGTTTACCTGTATTCCTAATTGAGCGAGCAACACACATGTGATTTAGTTTAGAAAGTAGTGCTTTGGGTTTATGTCCTCGGTTTTGAAACTTGTTCTTGTTAGGAACAAGTTAGGGTTAGGTTTAGGGTTAGGGTTTGGATTAGGGTAGGGTTTGGGTTAGGATTAGTGTTAGGGTTAAGGGGTTACTGTTAGGGTTGAGGTTAGTGTTAGGGATAGGGGGTTAGTGTTAGGGTTAGGGTTATATCACTTTTCAGTTTTCCTGTTATAATAATTGAACAGGCGACACGTATGTGAATTAGTTTACAAAGTTGTGCTTTGTGTTTGTGTTCTTTCGATGAAAATTTGTTTATTTGCCATACAGTTTGATATATCACTTTTCAGTTTTCCTCTATTCTTACTTGAGCAAGCAACACACATGTGATTTAGTTTACAAAGTAGTGCTTTGCCTTTCTGTTCTTTAGTTCGAAACTTGTTCCTGTGCTGTACAGTGCGATATATCACTTTTCAGTTTTCCTGTATTCCTAATTAAGCAGGAGGCACACATGTGATTTAGTTTACAAAGTAGTGCTTTGCGTTTATGTTCTTGGGTTGGAAACTTGTTCCTGTTCAGAACAAGTTAGGGTTAATGTTAGGGTTTAGTTAGGGTGTTAGGGTTAGGGTTAGGGTTATATCACTTTTCTGTTTTCCTGTTATAATAATTAAACAGGCGACACGTATTTGAATTAGTTTACAAAGATGTGCTTTTGCGTTTCTCTTCTTTCGATGGAAACTTGTTTCTGTGCCATACACTCTTGAGATAACACATTTCAGTTTTCCTGTATTCCTAATTTAGCAAGCGACACAAATGCGACACAATTCACATAGTAGTGCTTTGCTTTTCTGTTCTTTCTTTTGAAACATGATCCTGTGCTGTACAGTGTGATATATCACTTTTCAGTTTTCCTGTATTAATTAATTGAGCGGCGACACACATGTAATTTAGTTTACAATGTAGTGCTTTGCTTTTCTGTTCTTTCGTTGGAAACTTGTTCCTGTGCTGTAGAGTGTGAAATATATCACTTTTCAGTTTTCCTGTATTCCTAATTGAGCAAGCCACACACATGTGATTTAGTTTACAAAGAACTGCTTTGCTTTTCTGTTCTTTCGATGGAAACTTGTTCCTGTGCTATACAGTGCAATATATCACTTTTGTGTTTTCCTGTTATAATAATTGAAAGGGCGACAGGTATGTGAAGTAGTTTACAAAGTTGTGCTTTGCGTTTCTGTTTTTCAATGGAAACTTGTTGCTGTGCCGTAAAGTTTGAGATAACACTTTTCAGTTTCCCTGTATTCTAATTGAACGAGAGACACACATGTAATTTAGTTTACAAAGTAGTGCTTTGCTTTTCTGTTCTTTCGTTGGAAACTTGTTCCTGTGCTTTACCGTGCGATATATCACTTTTCAGTTTTCCTGTTATAATAATTGAATGGGCATCACATATGTGAATACAGTTTCCCTGTATTCCTACTTGTATTTCTATTTGGGATATATCACTTTGCAGTTTTCCTATTATAATAATTGAGCAGACAACACATATGTGAATACAGTTTCCCTGTATTCCTAATTTAGTGAGCTTCACACATGTAATTTAGTTTACAAAGTTGTTCTTTGCGTTTATCTTCTTTCGATGGAAACCTGTTCCTCTGCTGTACAGTGCGATTTCTCACTTTTCAGTTTTCCTGTATTCCTAAGTGAGCAAGCAAAACACATGTGATTTAGTTAACAAAGTAGTGCTTTGTAGGAACAAGTTAGTTAGGTTAGGGTTAGGGTTAGGGTTAGGGTTAGGGCAGGGTTAGGGTTAGGGTTAGTGTTAGGGTTAAATCACTTTTCAGTTTTCCTGTTATAATAATTGAACAGCGATACTTATGTGAATTAGTTTACAATGTTGTGCTTTGCGTTTCTGTTCTTTCGTTGGAAACTTGTTCCTGTGCTGTACAATGCGTTATAGCACTTTTCAGTTTTCCTGTTATAATAATTGAACAGGCAACACGTATGTGAATTAGTTTACAAAGTAGTGCTTTGCTTTTCTGTTCTTTGTTTGGAAACTTGTTCCTGTACAGTGTGATATATCACTTTTCAGTTTTCCTGTATTCCTATTTGAGTGAGCAACACACATGTGATTTAGTTTACAAAGTAGTGCTTTGATTTTCTGTTCTGTCTTTGGAAATTTGTTCCTGTGCTGTAGAGTGCGATATATCACATTTCAGTTTTCCTGTATTCCTAATTGAGCGAGCCACACACATGTGATTTAGTTTACAAAGTACTGCTTTGCTTTTCTGTTCTTTGTTTGGAAACTTGTTCCTGTACAGTGCAATATATCACTTTTCAGTTTATCTTTATTCCTAATTGAGCGAGTGACACATATGTGATTTAGTTTACAAAGTAGTGCTATGTGTTT
The DNA here is from genome assembly GCA_036365155.1 of Meriones psammophilus. Taxonomy (NCBI): domain Eukaryota; kingdom Metazoa; phylum Chordata; class Mammalia; order Rodentia; family Muridae; genus Meriones; species Meriones psammophilus. The sequence goes on from JAEOAE010001074.1 coordinate 37,689, forward strand.
ATGTTCTTTCGTTGGAAACTTGTTCCTGTTAGGAACAATTTAGCGTTAGGTTTAGGGTTAGGGTTAGGGTTAGGGTTAGGGTTTGTGTTAGGGTTAGAGTTAGGGATTTAGGGTTACGATTAGGGTTATAGTTAGGGTTATATCACTTTTCATTTTTCCTGTTTTAATAAATGAACAGGCGACACTTATGTGAAATAGTTTATAAAGTTGGGCTTTGCGTTTCTGTACTATTGATGAAAACTTGTGTCTTTGCCTTAAGGTTCGATATATCACTTTTCCGTTTTCCTGTATTCCTAATTGAGCGAGTGACACACATGTGATTTAGTTTACAAAGTAGTTCTTGGCTTTTCTGTTCTTTCCTTCGAATGTTGTTCCTGTAATGTACAGTGAGATATATCAGTTTTCAGTTTTCCTGTATTCCTAATTGTGCGAGTGACACACATGTGATTTAGTTTACAAAGTAGTGCTTTGCTTTTCTGTTCTTTCGTTGGAAACTTGTTCCTGTGCTGTACAGTGCGTTATATAACTTTTCATTTTTCCTGTTATAATAATTGAAGAGGTGACACATATGTGAATTAGTTCACAAAGTAGTCCTTTGCTTTTCTGTTCTTTGGTTGGAAACTTATTGCTGTGCTTTATAATGCGATATATCACTTTTCAGTTTTCCTGTATTCATAATTGAGCGAGCAACACACATGTGAATTAGTTTACAAGGTAGTGCTTTGCTTTTCTGTTCTTTCGTTGGAAACTTGTTCCTATGCTTTATAGTGCGATATATCACTTTTCAGTTTTCCTGTTATAATAATTGAACGGGCAACACATATGTGAATTATTTTACAAAGTTGTTCTTTGCGTTTCTGTTCTTTCGATGGAAACTTGTTTCTGTGCTGTACAGTGCGATATATCACTTTTCAGTTTTCCTGTATTCCTAATTGAGCGAGCCACACACATGTGATATACTTTAGAAATTAGTGCTTTGCTTTTCTGTTCTTTCGTTCAAAACTTGTGTTCCTCTGCTGTACAGTGCGGTATATCCCTTTTCAGTTTTCTTGTATTCCTAATTGAGCGGGCAACACACATGTGATTTAGTTTACAATGCAGTGCTTTGTAGGAACAAGTTAGGGTTAGGTATAGGTTTACGGTTAGGGTAGGGTTAAGGTTAAGGTTAGAGTTAGGGTTAGGGTTAGTGTTTGGGTTAGGGTTATATCACTTTTCAGTTTTCCTGTTATAATAATTGAACAGGCGACATGTATGTGAATTAGTTTACAAAGTAGTGCTTTGCTTTTCTGTTCTTTGTTTGGAAATTTGTTCCTGTTAGGAAGAAGTTAGGGTTCTGGTTTAGTGTAGGGTTAGGGTTAGGGTAGGGTAGGGTTCGGGTTAGGGTTAGGCTTAGGTTTTAGGGTTAGGGTTAGGGGGTTAGGGTTAGGGGGTTAGGGTTAGGGGGTTAAGGTTTGGGTTAGGGTTAGGGTTATATCACTTTTCACTTTTCCTATTATAATAATTGAACGGCGACACTTATGTGAATTAGTTTACAAATTAGTGCTTTGCTTTTCTGTTCTTTAGTTGGAAACTTGTTCCTGTGCTGTACAGTGCGAGATAACACTTTTCAGTTTTCCTGTATTCCTAATTGAGCGAGCGACACAAATGTGATTCCGTTTAAAAGTAGTTCTTGACTTTTCTGTTCTTATGTTGAAAAACATGTTCTTGTGCTGTACAGTGCGATATATCACTTTTCAGTTTTCCTGTATTCCTCATTTAGCGTGTGAAACACATGAGATTTAGTTTACAAAGTAGTGCTTTACTTTTCTATTCTTTCGTTGGAAACTTGTTTCTTTGCCATACAATTCGACATATCACTTTTCAGTTTTCCTGTATTCCTCATTGATCGTGTGACACACATGTGATTTAGTTTACAAAGTAGTGCTTTGCTTTTCTGTTCTTTAATTGGAAACTTGTTCCTGTGCTGTACTGTGCGATATATCACTTTTCAGTTTTCCTGTATTCCTCATTGAGTGTGTGACACACATGTGATTTAGTTTACTAAGTAGTGTGTTACTTTTCTATTCTTTTGTTGGAAACTTGTTTCTTTGCCGTACAATTCGATATATCACTTTTCAGTTTTCCTATATTCCTAATTGACCGAGAAACACACATGTGACTTAGTTTTCAAAGTAGTGCTTTGCTTTTATGTTCTTTCTTTGGAAACTTGTTCCTATTAGGAACAAATTAGCTTTAGGGTTAGGGTTAGGGTTAGGGTTAGGGTTAGGGTTAGTGTAGGGTTAGGGTTAAGTTTGAGGTTAAGGTTAGGGTTAGGGGGGATTAGGGTTAGGGAGTTAGGGTTGGGGTTAGGGTTAGGGGTTAGGGTTAGGGTTATGGTTAGGCTTAGTGTTAGGGTTAGGGTTAGGGTTATATCACTTTTCAGTTTTCCTGTTATAATAATTGAACAGGCGATATGTATGTGAATTACTTTACAAAGTAGTGCTTTGCTTTTCTGTTCTTGTGTTGGAAACTTGTTTCTGTGCTGTACAGTGCGATATATCACTTTTCAGTTTTCCTGTATTCCTGATTGAGCAAGCGACACACATGTGATCCTGTTTACAAAGTAGTGCTTTGCTTTTATGTTCTTTCGTTTGAAACTTGTTCCTGTGCTGTAGAGTGCGATATATCACTTTTCAGTTTTCCTGTATTCCTAATTGAGCAGCGACACACATGTGATTCCGTTTACAAAGTAGTGCTTTGCTTTTATGTTCTTTCGTTGGAAGCAAGTTAGGAAACTTGTTCCTAACCTGTTAGGAACAATTTAGGGTTAGGGTTAGGGTTAGGGTTAGGGTTAGGGTTAGGGTTAGGGTGTTAGGGTTAGGGTTAGGGTTAGGGTTAGGGGATAGGTTTAGGGTTAAGGTTAGGGTAAGGTTTTAGGGTTAGAGTTAGGGTAGCAGTTAGGGTTAGATGTAGGGGTTTATGGTTAGGATTAGGGTTAGGGTTAGGGTTAGGGTTAGCATTATATCACTTTACAATTTTACTGTTATAATAATTGAACAGCCTACACGTATGTGAATTAGTTTGCGACACACATGTGATTCTATTTACAAAGAACTGATATCCTTTTCTGTTCTTTCATTGGAAATTGTTCCTGTGCTGTACAGTGCGATATATTACTTTTCAGGTTTCCTGTATTCCTAAATGTGCGAGCGACACACATGTCATTTAGTTTAGAATGTAGTGCTTTGCTTTACTGTTCTTTCTTTCGAAACTTGTTCCTGTTAGGAACAAGTTAGGGTTAGGTTTAGGGTTAGGGTTAGGGTTAGGGTTAAGGTAGGGTTATGGTTAGGGTTAGGGTTAGGGTTAGGGGGTTAGGTTTAGAGTTAAGGTTAGGTTTAGGGTTAGGGGGATAGTGTTAGGGTTAGTGTTAGGTTTAATGTTATGTTACTTTTCAGTTTTCCTGTTATAATAATTGAATAGGCGACACATATGTGAATTAGTTTACAAAGTTGTGCTTTGCGTTTCTGTTCTTTCGATGAAAACTTTTTTCTATCCCATACAGTTAGATATATCACTTATCAGTTTTCCTGTATTCCTAATTGATCGAATAACACACTTGTGATTTAGTTGAGAAAGTAGTGCTTTGCGTTTATGTTCTTTTGTTGGAAAGTTGTTCCTGTTAGGAACAAGTTCCTGTTAGGAACAAGTTCCTGTTGGGAACAAGTTAAGTTTAGGGTTATTGTTAGGGTTAGGTTTAGGGTTAGGGTTAGGGTTAGGGTAGGGTTAGGGTTAGGGTTAAGGTTAGGGTTAGGGTTAGGATTAGGGGTTAGGGTTAGGGTTAGTGTTAGGGTTAGGGGGATAGGGTAAGGGTTAAGGGTTAGGGTTATTGTTATATCACTTTTCAGTTTTTCTGTTCTTTCGTTGGAAACTTATTCCTGTGCTGAACAGTGTGATATATCACTTTTCAATTTTCCTGTAATATTAATTAAGCAGGCGACACATATGTGAATTAGTTTATAAAGTTGTGCTTTGCGCGTTTCTGTGCATTCGATGAAAAATAGTTTCATTGCCTTACAGTTCGATATATCACTTTTCTGTTTTCCTGTATTCCTAATTGAGCGAGCAACACACATGTGATTTAATTTACAAAGTAGTGCTTTGCTTTTCTGTTCTTTCGTTGGAAACTTGTTCCTGTGCTGAACAGTGCGATATATCACTTTTCAATTTTCCTGTTATATTAAATGAATGGGCGACACATATGTGAATTAGTTTACAAAGTTGTGCTTTGCATTTCTGTTCTTTCGATGGAAACTTGTTTCTGTGCAGTACAGTCTTGAGATAACACTTTTCAGTTTTCCAGTATTACTATTTGAGTGAGAGACACACATGTGATTCCGTTTACATAGTAGTGCATTGTTTTTCTCTTCTTTCGTTGGAAAATTTTTTGTGTGCTGTAGAGTGCGAGATAACAGTTTTCAGTTTTCCTGTATTCCTAATTGAGTGAGAGACACACATGTGATTCCGTTTTAAGTAGTGCTTTGCTTTTCTGATCATTTGTTTGAAACTTGTTCCTGTGCTGTACAGTGTGATATATTACTCTTCCAGTTTCCTGTATTCCTAAATGTGCGGCGACACACATGTCATTTAGTTTAGAAAGTAGTGCTTTGCTTTACTGTTCTTTCTTTCAAAACTTGTTCCTGTTAGAAACAAGTTAGATTAGGGGTTAGGGTTAGTTTTAGGGTTAGTGTTAGGAGTTAGGGTTAGGTTAGGGTTAAGTTTATTCCTGTATTCCTAATTGAGCGAGTGACAAACATGTGATTTATTTTACAAAGTAATGCTTTGCGTTTATGTTCTTCGTTGGAAACTTGTTTCGTGATAGGAACAAGTTAGTGTTAGGGTTAGGGTTAGGGTTAGGTTTATGGGTAGGGTTAGGGTAGGGTTAGGGTTAGGTTTAGGGTTTGGGTTAGGGTTAGGGTTAGAGATAAGGGTTAGTGTTAGGGTTAGGGTTAGGGTTCGTGGTTAGGGTTAGGGTTAGGGTTAGGGTTAGGGTTAGGGTTAGGGTTAGGGTTATATCACTTTTCAGTTTTCCTGTTATAATAATTGAACAGGCGTCACGTATGTGAATTAGTTTACAAAGTTGTGTTTTGCGTTTCTGTTCCTTCGATGGAAACTTGTTCATGTTTGGAACAAATTAGGGTTAGGGTTTGGGTTAGTGTTAGGGTTAATGTTAGGGTTAGGGTTATTGTTAGTTTTACGGTTAGGGTAGGGTTAGGGGTAGTGTTAGGGTTAGGGTTAGGGGGTTAGGGTTAGGGTTTAGGGTTAGGGGGTTAGGGTTAGGGTTAGGTTTAGGGTTAGCGTTATAGCACTTTTCAGTTTTCCTGTTATAATATTTGAACAGGCGTCACGTATATGAATTAGTTTACAAAGTTGTGTTTTGCGTTTCTGTTCCTTTGATGGAAACTTGTTTCTGTGCCATCGAGTTCTATATATCACATTTCAGTTCTCCTGTATTACTAATTGAGCTAGTGACACACATGTGATTTAGTTTACAAAGTAGTGCTTTGCTTTTCTGTTCTTTCATTGGAAACTTGTTCCTGTGCTGTACAGTGCGATATATCACTTTTCAGTTTTCCTGTTATAATATTTGAACTGGCAACACGTACGTGAATTCGTTTACAAAGTTGTGCTTTGTGTTTCTGTTCTTTCGATGAAAACTTGTTTCTGTGCCGTACAGTGCGAGATAACACTTTTCAGTTTTCCTGTATTTCTTATTGAGCGAGCGACACACATGTGATTCTGTTTACAAAGTAGTGCTTTGTTTTTTTCTTCTTCTTTCGTTGAAATTTGTTCCCGTGTTGTACAGTGCGATATATCACTTTTCAGTTTTCCTGTATTCTTAACTGAGCGAGTGACACACACGTGATTTAGTTTACAAAATAGTGCTTTACGTTTATATTCTTTCGTTGGATACTTGATCCTGTTAAGAACAAGTTAGGGTTAGGAATAGGTTTAGGGTAGGGTTAGGGTTAGGGTTAGGTTTGGGGTTAGGGTTAGTGTTAGGTTTAGTGTTAGGGGGTTAGTGTTAGGGTTAGGGTTAGGGTTAGGTTTAGGTGTTAGGTTTAGGGTTATGGTTTAGGGTTACAGGGTTAGGGTTAGGGTTAGGGTTAGGGTTAGGGTTAGGGTTAGGGAGTTAGTGTTAGGGTTAGGGTTATACCACTTTTCAGTTTTCCTGTTATAATAATTGAACAGGCGACACATATGTGAATTAGTTTACAAAGTTGTGCTTTGTGTTTCTCTTCTTTCGATGGAAACTTGTTTCTGTGCCGTACAGTGTGAGATAACACTTTTCAGTTTTTCTATATTCCTAATTGAGCGAGCAACACACATGTGATTCCGTTTAAAGGTCGTGCTTTGCTTTTCTGTTCTTTTGTATGAAATTTGTTTGTGTGCTGTACAGTGCAATATATCACTTTTCAGTATTCCTGTATTCCTAATTGTGCAAGCTACATACATGTGATTCCGTTTAAAAGTAGAGCTTTGCTATTCTATTCTTTCGTTCGAAACTTGTTAGGTGTGCTGTACAGTGCGATATATCACTTTTCAGGTTTCCTCTATTCCTAATTAAGTAAGTGACACACATGTGATTTATTTCCAATTAGTGCTTTGAGTTTATGTTCTTTTGTTGGAAACTTGTTCCTGTTAGGAAGAAGTTAGAGTTAGTGTTAGGGTTAGGGTTAGGGTTATGTTTAGGGTTAGGGTAGGTTTACGGTTAGAGTTAGGTTTAGGGTTAGGGTTAGGGGTTAGGTTTAGGGTTAGGGTTAGGGTTACAGGGTTATGGTTATGGTTATGGTTAGGGTTAGTGGGTTAGCGTTAGGGTTAGGGTTAGGGTTAGGGTTATATAACTTTTGAGTTTTCCTGTTATACTAATTGAACAGGCGACACATATGTGAATTAGTTTACAAAGTTGTGCGTTGCGTTTCTGTTCTTTCCATGAAAACTTGTTTCTGTGCAGTACAGTTCGATATATCACTTTTCAGTTTTCCTGTATTCCTAATTGAGCGAGCGACATACATGTGATTCCGTTTAAAAGTAGAGCTTTGCTATTCTGTTCTTTTTCGTTTGAAACTTGTTCCTGTGCTGTACAGTCACGATATATCACTTTTCAGGTTTTCTGTATTCCTAATTAAGTGAGTGACACATATGTGATATAGTTTCCAATTAGTGCTTTGAGTTTATGTTTTTTTTAGATTTGGAAACTTGTTCCTGTTAGGAACAAGTTAGTGTTAGGGTTAGGGTTAGGGTTAGGGGTTAGGTTTAGGGTTAGGGTAGGTTTAGGGTTAGGGTTAGGGTTAGGGTTAGGGTTAGGGTTAGGGGTTTAGGGTTAGGGTTAGGGTTAGGGTTGGGGTTGTATCACTTTTCAGTTTTCCTGTTATAATAATTCAGCAGGCGACAGGTATGTGAATTAGTTTACAAAGTTGTGCTTTGCGTTTCTGTTCTTTCGATGAAAACTTGATTCTTTGCCATACAGTTCGATATATCACTTTTCAGTTTTCCTGTATTCCTAATTGAGCGAGCAACACACATGTGATTTAGTTTACAAAGTAGTGCTTTGCGTTTCTGTTCTTTCGTTGGAAACTTGTTCGTGTTAGGAACAAGTTAGTGTTAGGGTTAGGGTTAGGGTTAGGTTTATGTTTAGGGTTAGGGTTAGGGTTAGGGTTAGGGTTAGGGTTAGGGTTAGGGTTAGGGTTATATCACTTTTCAGTTTTCCTGTTATAATAATTGAACAGGCCTCACGTATGTGAATTAGTTTTACAAAGTTGTGTTTTGCGTTTCTGTTCCTTTGATGGAAACTTGTTTCTGTGCCATACAGTCTTGAGATAACTCTTTTCAGTTTTCCTGTATTCCTAATTGAGCGGCGACACACATGTGATTCCGTTTAAAAGTAGTGCTTTGCTCTTATGTTCTTTCGTTTGAAACTTCTTCCTGTGCTGTACACTCCGATATATCACTTTTCAGGTTTCCTGTATTCCTAATTGAGCGAGTGACACACATGTGATTTACTTTACAAAGTAGTGCTTTGCGTTTATATTCTTTTTGGAAACTTGTTACTGTTGGAACAAGTTAGGGTTAGAGTAAAGAGGTTAGGTTTTTAGGGTTAGGGGTTAGGTTAGGGTTAGGGTTAGGGTTAGGTTAGGGGTTGGGTTAGGGTTAGGTTTAGGGTTATATCACTTTTTAGGGTTAGGGTTAGGGTTAGGTTTAGGGTTATATCACCTTTCTGTTTTCCTGTTATAATAAGTGAACATAGCGACACATATCATAAAATTAGTTTACAAATTTGTGCTTTGCTTTTCTGTTCTGTTCATTCGATGGAAGCTTGCTTGTTTCTGTGATGTACAGTGTGAGATAACACTTTTCAGTTTTCCTGCATTCATAAATGAGCGAGCGACACACATGTGATTCCGTTTAAAAGTAGTGCTTTGCTTTTCTGTTCATTTGTTGGAAACTTCTTCCTGTGATGTACAGTGCGATATATCACTTTTCAGGTTTCCTGTATTCCTAACTGAGCAAGTGACACACATGTGATTTAGTTTACAAAGTAGTGCTTTGCGTTTATATTCTTTTGTTGGAAACTTGTTCCTGTTCGGAACAAGTTAGGGTTAGGGTTAGTGTTCGGTTTAGGGTTAGGGTTATGATAGGGTTAGGGTTAGGGTTAGGGTTATAGGTTAGGGCTAGGGTTGGGGATAGGGTTAGGGTTAGGGTTACAGGGTAAGGGTTAGGGTTAGGGTTAGGGTTATATCACTTTTCAGTTTTCCTGTATTCCTAATTGAGCGAGTGACACACATGTGATTTAGTTTACAAAGTAGTTCTTGGCTTTTCTGTTCTTTCCTTCGAATGTTGTTCCTGTAATGTACAGTGAGATATATCAGTTTTCAGTTTTCCTGTATTCCTAATTGTGCGAGTGACACACATGTGATTTAATTTACAAAGTATTGCTTTGCTTTTCTCTTCGTTCGTTCGAAACTTGTTCCTGTGTTGTACAATGTGATATATCACATTTCAGTTTTCCTGTATTCCTAATTGTGCGAGTGGCACACATGTGATTTAGTTTACAAAGTAGTGCTTTGCGTTTATGTTCTTTCATTGGAAACTTGTTCCTATTAGGAACAAGTTAGTGTTAGGCTTAGGGTTAGGGTTAGGGTTAGGGTTAGGTTTAGAGTTAGGGTTAGGTTATGGTTAGGGTTAGGGTTAGGGTTAGGATTATGGTTAGTTTTAGGGTTAGAGGTAAGGGTTGGTGTTAGGGTTAGGGTTATGGCGTTAGCGTTAGGGTTAGTCTTAGGGTTAGGGTTATATCAGTTTTCAGTTTTCCTGTTATAATAATTGAACAGGCGACACGTATGTGAATTAGTTTACAAAGTTGTGCTTTGCGTTTCTGTTCCTTTGAAGGAAACGTGTTTCTGTGCCATACAGTGCGAGATAACACTTTTCAGTTTTCCTGTATTCCTAATTGAGCGAGCGACACACATGTGATTCCGTTTAAAAGTCGTGCTTTGCTTTTCTGTTCTTTTGTTGGAAATTTGTTCTTGTGCTGTACAGTGCGATATATCACTATTAAGTTTTCCCTTATTCCTAATTGAGCGAGTGACACACATGTAATTTATTTTACAAAGTAGTGCTTTGCGTTTCTGTTCTTCTGTTGGAAACTTGTTTATGTGCTGTACAGTGTGATATATCACCTACTAGTTTTCCTGTTATAATAATTGAAAGGGCAACACGTATGTGAATTAGTTTACAAAGTTGTGCTTTGCGTTTCTGTTCTTTCGATGGAAACTTGTTTCTGTGCCATATAGTGAGAGATGACACTTTTCAGTTTTCCTGTATTCCTAATTGAGCGATCAACACACATGTGATTCCGTTTAAAAGTCGTGCTTTGCTTTTCTGATCTTTTGTTGGAAATTTGTTTCTGTGCTCTATGGTGCGATATATCACTTTCCAGATTTCCTGTTTACCTAATTGTGCAAGCGACACACATGTGATTTAGTTTACAAAATAGTGCTTTGTGTTTCTGTTCTTTCGAAGGAAACTTGTTTCTGTGTGATACAGTGCGAGATAACACTCTTCAGTTTTCCTGTATTCCTAATTGAGCGAGTGACACACATGTAATTTATTTTACAAAGTAGTGCTTTGCTTTTCTGTTCTTTTGTTGGAAACTTGTTCCTGTGCTGTACAGTGTGTTATATCACTTTTCTGTTTTCCTGTATTCCTAATTGAGCGAGTGACACACATGTGATTCAGTTTACAAAGTAGTGCTTTGTGTTTATGTCCTTTTTTGGAAACTTGTTCCTGTTGGGACCAAGTTAGTGTTAGGTTATTCCTAGTTTAGGTTAGGTTTAGGGTTAGGGTTAGGGTTAGGGTTAGGGTTAGGGTTAGGGTTAGGGTTAGTTAGGGTTAGGGTTAGGGTTAGGGTTAGGGTTAGGATTATGGTTAGAGTTAGGGTTAGTAAGTAAGCGTTGGTGTTAGGGTTAGGGTTATGGGGTTAGCATTAGGGTTAGTGTTAGGGTTAGGGTTAGGGGTTAGGGGGTTATATGGTTATGGTTAGGGTTAGAGTTAAGTTTAGGGTTAGGGATAGGGGTTTAGGGTTAGGGTTAGAGTTAGCGTTTGGGGTTAGAGTTATGGTTAGGGTTAGGTTTATATCACTTTTCAGTTTTCCTGTTATAATAATTGAACAAGCGACACATATGTGAATTAGTTTATAATGTTGTGCTTTGTGTTTCTGTTCTTCCGATGAAAACTTGTTTCTTTCCTGTATTCCTAATTACAGTTCAATATATCACTTTTCAGTTTTTTCCTGTATTCCTAATTGAGCTAGCGACACACATGTTTTCCTGATTTATTTTACACAAAGTTTTGTGCTTTGCTTTTTTCTGTTCTTTTGATGGAAACTTGATCATGTGCTGTACAGTGCGATATATCAATTTACAGTTTTCCTGTATTCCTATATGAGCGAGTGACACACATGTGATTTAGTTTACAAAGTAGTGCTTTGTGTTTATGTTCTTTCGTTGGAAACTTATTCCTGTTAGGACCAAGTTAGGGTTAGGGTGAGGGTTAGATTTAGGGTTAGGGTTAAGTTAGGGTTAGGGTTAGGGTTATGGTTATGGTTAGGGTTAAGGGTTATGGTTAGTGTTACAGTTAGGGTTAGGGTTCTGGGGTTAGGGTTAGGGTTATATCACTTTTCAGTTTTTCTGTTATACTAATTGAAACAGCGACACTTATGTGAATTAGTTTACAAAGTTGTGCTTTGCTTTTCTGTTCTTCTGTTGGAAACATGTTTCTCTGCTATACAGTGTTATATATCACTTTTTAGTTTTCCTGTGATAATAATTGAAAGGGCAACACGTATGTGAATTAGTTTACAAAGTTTTGCTTTTCCTTTTTGTTTGTTCGATATAAACTTTGTTTCTGTGCTGTACATTGCGAGATAACACTTTTCAGTTTTCCTGTATTCCTAATTGAGCGAGCGCCACACAAGTGATTCCATTTAAAAGTAGTGCCTTGCTTTTCTGTTCTTTTGTTGGAAACTTGTTCCTGTGCTGTATGGTGCGATATATCACTTTTCAGTTTTCCTGTATTAATAATTGTGCGAGTGACACACATGTGATTTAGTCTACAAAGTAGTGCTTTGCTTCTCTGTTCTTTCATTCGAAAATTGTTCCTGTGCTGTACAATGCGATATATCACTTTTCAGTTTTCCTGTATTCCTAATTGAGCGAGCCACACACATGTGATTTAGTTTACAAAGTTGTGCTTTGCGCTTATGTTCTTTCGTTGGAAACTTGTTCCTTTTGGGAACAAGTTAGGGTTAGGTTTTAGGTTAGGTTTAGGGTTAGGGTTAGGGTAGGGTTAGAGTTAATGTTAGGGTTAGTGTTAGGAGTTAAGGTTAGCGTTAGGGTTAGGGTTTCTGGGGTTTGGGTTAGGGTTATATCACTTTTCAGTTTTCCTGTTATAATAATTGAGCAGGGGACACATATGTGAATTAGTTTACAAAGTTGTGCTTTGATTTTCTGTTCTTTCATTCGAAACTTATTTCTGTGCTGTAAAGTGCGTTATATCACTTTTCAGTTTTCCTGTATTCCTAATTGAGCGAGTGACAAATATGTGATTTAGTTTACAAAGTAGTGCTTTTCGTTTATGTTCTTTCGTTGGAAACTTGTTCCTGTTAGGAACAAGTTAGGGTTAGGGTTAGGATTAGGATTAGGTTTAGGGTTAGGGTTAGGGTTACGGGGTTAGGGTTAGGGTTAAGTTTATATAACCTTTCAGTTTTCCTGTTATAATAATTGAACAGGCATCACGTATGTGAATTAGTTTTCAATGTTGTGTTTGTGTTTCTGTTCTTTCGATGGAAACTTGTTTCTGTGCCCTACAGTGCAAGATAACACTTTTCAGTTACAAAGTAGTGCTTTGCATTTCTGTTTTCCTATTGGAAACTTGTTTCTTTTCCGTAAAGTTCGATATATCATTTTTCAGTTTTCCTGTATTCCTAATTGAGCGAGCGACACACATGTGATTTTGTTTAAAAGTAGTGCTTTGCTTTTGTGTTCTTTCGTTGGAAAATTGTTTCTGTGCACTACAGTGGGAGATATCACTTTTCAGTTTTTTTGTATTCCTAATTCTTGGGCAACACACATGTCAGTTATTTTAAAAGTTGTGCTTTACATTACTCTTCTTTCATTGGAAACTTGTTTCTGTGAGGTACAGGGCAAGATATCACTTTTTAGTTTTCCTGTATTCCTAATTGAACGGGCGACACACATGAGATTTAGTTTCCAAAGTTGTGCTTTGCGTTTCTGTTCTTTCATTGGAAAATTCTTTCTGTGCTCTAAAGTGGGAAATATCACTTTTCAGTTTTCCTGTATTCCTAAATGAGTGAGGAACACAAATGATATTTATTTTACAAAGTTATGCTTTGCTTTTCTGTTCTTTCATTGGAAACTTCTTTCTGTGCTCTAAAGCAGAAGATATCACATTTCATTTTCCTATATTCCTAATTGTGCAGGCAACACACATGTTATTTAGTTAAGAAAGTAAGTTGTACTTTACATTTCTGTTCTTTCTTGAGAAACCTTTTTCTGTGAGGTATATTGCGAGATATCACTTTTTAGATTTCCTGAATTCCTAATTGAACAGGCAACACACATGTGATTTAGTTTCCAAAGTTGTGCTTTGCCTTTCTGTTCTTTCATTGGAAACTTGTTTCTGTGAGGTACAGTGCAAGATATCACTTTTCAGTTTTCCTGTATTCCTAATTGTGCAGGCGACACACATGTTACTTAGTTTACAAACTTGTGCTTTACATTTCTGTTTTTTCGTTGGAAACTTGTTTCTGTGCACTACATTGGCAGATATCACTTTTCAGTTTCCTTGTATTCCTAATTGAGCGGGCAACACACATGTCACTTATTTTAAAAGTTGTGCTTTACATTACTCTTCTTTCGTTGGAAACTTTTTTCTGTGAGGTACAGGGCAAGATATAACTTTTTAGTTTTCCTGTATTGCTAATTGAACGGGCGACACACATGTGATTTTGTTTCCAAAGTTGTGCTTTGCGTTTCTGTTCTTTCATTGGAAAATTCTTTCTGTGCTCTAAAGTGGGAAATATCACTTTTCAGTTTTCCTGTATTCCTAAATGAGTAGGGAACACAAATGATATTTAGTTTACAAAGTTGTGAGATGCTTTTCTGTTCTTTTGTTGGAAACTTTTTTCTGTGTGGTACTGTGCGAGATTTCACTTTTAAGTTTGTTTGTATTCCTAATTGAACTGGCAAAACACATTTTACTTAGTTTATAATGTTGTGCTTTACATTTCTGTTCTTTCATTGGAAACTTGTTTCTGTGAGGTACAGTGGGAGATATCAATTTTCAGTTTTCCTGTATTTCTAATTGAATGGGGGACACACATGTGATTTAGTTTCCAAAGTTGTGCTTTGAGTTGCTGTTCTTTCATTGGAAAATTCTTTCTGTGCTCTAAAGTGGGAGATATCAATTTTCAGTTTTCCTGTATTCCTAATTGAACAGGCGACACACATGTGATTTAGTTTCCAAAGTTGTGCTTTTCGTTTCTATTCTTTTATTGGAAACTTCTTTCTGTGCTCTAAAGAGGGAGATATCACTTTTCATTTTTCTTGTATTCCTAATTAAGAGGGCTATAAACATCTTACTTAGATTACAAAGTTTCCTAAATTTCTGTTCTTTCATTGGAAACTTGTTTCTGTGAGGAGTGCAAGATATCACTTTTCAGTTTTCCTGTATTCCTAATTGAGAGGGCTATACACATCTTACTTAGATTACAAAGTTGTGCTTTACATTTCTGTTCTTTCATTGGAAACTTATTTCTGTGGGGTACAGTGCAAGATATCACTTTTCAGTTTTCCTGTATTCCTAATTGAGCAGGCGACACACATGTGATTTAGTTTCCAAAGCTCTGCTCTGTGTTTATGTTCTTTCATTGGGAACTTCTTTCTGTGCTCTAAAGTGGGAGATATCACTTTTCAGTTTTCCTGTATTCCTAATTGAGCGGGCGACACAAATGTGATTTAGTTTACAAAGTTGTTACTTTCCTTTCTATTTTTTTTGGTGGAAACTTTTTTTCTGTGCACTACAGTGGGAGATATCACTTTTCAGTTTTCCTGTATTCCTATTTGAAAGTGCGACACAGATGTAATTTATTTTCCAAAGCTCTGCTTTGTGCTTATGTTCTTTCATTGGGAACTTCTTTCTGTGCTCTAAAGTGGGAGATATCACTTTTCAGTATTCCTGTATTCCTAACTGAATGGGCAACACTCATGTTACTTAGTTTACAAATTTGTACTTTAAATTTCTCTTCTTTCGTTGGAAACTTGTTTCTGTGTGCTACACTGCAAGATATCACTCTTCAGTTTTCCTGTATTCCTAATTGAATGGTCGACACACATGTTACTTAGTTTACAAAGTTGTGTTTACATTTCTGTATTTTGAAGGAAACTTCTTTCTGTGCTCTTAAGTGGGAGATATCACTTTTCAGTTTTCCTGTATTCCTAGTGGAGCAGGCGACACACATGTGATTTATTTAGTTTGAAGTTGTGCTTTTCGTTTCTATTCTTTTATTGGAAACTTCTTTCTGTGCTCTAAAGAGGGAGATATCACTTTTCATTTTCCTGTATTCCTAATTAAGAGGGCTATAAACATCTTACTTAGATTACAAAGTTGTGCTTTAAATTTCTGTGCTTTCATTGGAAACTTCTTTCTGTGCTCTAAAATGGGAGATATCACTTTTCAGTTTTCCTGTATTCCTAATTTAGCGGGCAACACTAATTTGATTTAGTTTAAAAAGTTTTGCTTTGCCTTTCTATTCTTTTGTTGGAAACTTGTTTCTGTGCACTACAGTGCAGATATCTCTTTTCAGTTTTCCTGTATTCCTAATTGAACGGGCGACACAAATGTGATTTAGTTTACAAAGTTGTGACTTTCCTTACTATTCTTTTGGTGGAAACTTGTTTCTGTGCACTACAGTGGGAGATATCACTTTTCAGTTTTCCTGTATTCCTAATTGAACGTATGACAAACATGTTACTTAGTTTGCAAAGTTGTGCTTTATATTTCTTTTCTTTCATTGGAAACTTGTTTCTCTGAGGTACAATCAACGAGATATCACTTTTCAGTTTTCCTGTATTCCTAATTCAGCGGGTGACACACATGTGATTTAGTTTCCAAAGTTGTGCTTTTCGTTTCTGTTCTTTTATTGGAAACTTCTTTCTGTGCTCTAAAATGGGAGATATCACTTTTTATTCTTCCTGTATTCCTAATTGAAAGGGCTATAAACATCTTACTTAGATTACAAAGTTGTGCTTTACATTTCTGTTCATTCATTGGAAACTTGTTTCTGTGAGATACAAGATACAGTGAGATATCACTTTTCAGTTTTCCTGTAATCCTAATTAGCGGGCGACACACATGTTACTTTGATTACAAAGTTGTGCTTTACATTTCTGTTCTTTCATTGGAAACTTGTTTCTGTGAGATACAGTGCGAGATATCACTTTTCAGTTTTCCTGTAATCCTAATTGAACGGATGACACCGATGTGATTTACTTTCCAAAGCTCTGTTTTGTGTTTATGTTCTTTCATTGGAAACTTCTTTCTGTGCTCTAAAGTGGGAGATATCACTTTTCAGTTTTCCTGTATTCCTAATGGAACTGGCCACACACATGTGATTTATTTTCCAAAGTTGTGGTTTGTGTTTCTGTGCTTTCATTGGAAACTTCTTTCTGTGCTCTAAAATGGGAGATATCACTTTTCAGTTTTCCTGTATTCCTAATTTAGCGGACGACCCAAATGTGATTTAGTTTACAAAGTTGTGACTTTCCTTTCTATTCTATAGGGGGAAACTTGTTTCTGTGCACTACAGTGGGAGATATCACTTTTCAGTTTTCCTGTATTCCTAATTGAACCGAAGACACACATGTTAGTTAGTTTGCAAAGTTGTGCTTTATATTTCTTTTCTTTCATTGGAAACTTGTTTCTTGCACTACAGTGGGAGATATCACTTTTCAGTTTTCCTGTATTCCTAATTCAACGGGTGACACACATGTGATTTAGTTTCCAAAGTTGTGCTTTTCGTTTCTATTCTTTTATTGGAAACTTCTTTCTGTGCTCTAAAGAGGGAGATATCACTTTTCATTTTTCTTGTATTCCTAATTAAGAGGGCTATAAACATCTTACTTAGATTACAAAGTTGTGCTTTAAATTTCTGTTCTTTCATTGGAAACTTGTTTCTATGAGGTACAGTGAGAGATATCACTTTTCAGTTTTCCTGTATTCCTAATTGAACGGATGACACAGATGTGATTTTGTTTTCAAAAAACTTTTTTTTGCGAACAGTTCGATATATCTCTTTTCAGTTTTCCTGTATTCCTAATTGAGCGAGCGACACACATGTGATTCAGTTTACAAAGTAGTGCTTTGCTTTTCTGTTCTTTCGTTCGAAACTTGTTCCTGTGCTGTACAGTGCGATATATAACTTTTCTGTTTTCCTGTATTCTTAACTGAGCGAGTGACACACATGTGATTTAGTTTACAATGTATTGCTTTGCGTTTATGTTCTTTCGTTGGGAACTTGTTCCTGTTAGGAACAAGTTAGGGTTAGGTTGAAGGTTAGGTTGGGTTTAGAGTTAGGGTTAGGGTTAGGGTTATATCACTTTTCAGTTTTCCTGTTATAATAGTTGAACAGGTGACACGTATGTAAATTACTTTACAAAGTTGTGCTTTGTGTTTCTGTTCTTTCGATGTAAACTTGTTTCTTTGCCCTACATTTCGATATATCGATTTTCAGTTTTCCTGTATTCCTAAATGATCGAGTAACACACATGTGATTTAGTTTACACAGTAGTGCTTTGCGTTTATGCTCTTTCGTTGGAAACTTGTTCCTGTTAGGAGTTAGGGTTAGGGTTAGGGTAAGGGTAGGTTTAGGATTAGGGTTAGGGTTAGGGGGTTAGGGTTAGGGTTAGGGTTATGGTTATATCACTTTTCAGTTTTCCTGTTATAATAGTTGAACAGGTGACACGTATGTAAATTACTTTACAAAGTTGTGCTTTGTGTTTCTGTTCTTTCGATGTAAACTTGTTTCTTTGCCGTACATTTCGATATATCGCTTTTCAGTTTTCCTGTATTCCTAAATGATCGAGTAACACACATGTGATTTAGTTTACACAGTAGTGCTTTGTGTTTATGCTCTTTCGTTGGAAACTTGTTCCTGTTAGGAGTTAGGGTTAGGGTTAGGGTAAGGGTAGGTTTAGGATTAGGGTTAGGGTTAGGGGGTTAGGGTTAGGGTTAGGGTTATGGTTATATCACTTCTCAGTTTTCCTGTTATAATAGTTGAACAGGTGACACGTATGTAAATTACTTTACAAAGTTGTGCTTTGTGTTTCTGTTCTTTCGATGTAAACTTGCTTCTTTGCCGTACATTTCGATATATCGCTTTTCAGTTTTCCTGTATTCTTAATTGATCGAGTAACACACATGTGATTTAGTTTACACAGTAGTGCGTTGCGTTTATGCTCTTTCGTTGGAAACTTGTTCCTGTTAGGAGTTAGGGTTAGGGTAGGGTTACGGTTAGGGTTAAGTTTACGATTAGGGGATTAGGGTTAGCGTTAGTGTTAGGGTTATGTTTAGCGGGTTAGGGTTAGGGTTAGGGTTAGGGTTATATCACTTTTCAGTTTTCCTGTTATAATAATTGAACAGGTGACACGTATGTGAATTACTTTACAAAGTTGTGCTTTTTGTTTCTGTTCTTTCGATGAAAACTTGTTTCTTTGCCGAACACTTCAATATATGACTTTTCAGTTTTCTTTATTCCTAATTGAGTGAGTGACACACATGTGATACAGTTTACAAAGTAGTGCTTTGCTTTTCTATTCTTTCGTTCGAAACTTGTTCCTGTGCTGTACTGGGAGATATATATCTTTTCTGTTTTTCCGTATTCTTAACTGAGCGAGTGACACACATGTGATTTAGTTTAAAAAGTAGTGCTTTGCGTTTATGTTCTTTCGTTGGAAACTTGTTCATGTTTGGAAGGATTTAGGGTTAGGTTGAAGGTTAGGTTAGGGTTAGGGTTAGGGTTAGGGTAGGGTTAGGGTTAGGGTTTGGGGGTTGGGGGTAGGGATAGGGTTAGGGTTAGGGTTAGGGTTAGGGTTAGGGTTAGGGCTTTAGGTTAGGGTTAGGGTTATATCACTTCTCAGTTTTCCTGTTATAATAATTGAACAGGTGACACGTATGTGAATTAGTTTACAAAGTTGTGCTTTGCGTTTCTGTTATTTTGTTAGAAACTTGTTCCTGTGCTGTACAGTGTTATATATCAATTCTCAGTTTTCCTGTATTCCTAATTGAGCGAGCGACACACATGTGATTTAGTTTACAAAGTAGAGCTTTGCGTTTCTGTTCTTCAGTTGGAAACTTGTTTCTGTGCTTTACAGTGCGATATATCACTTTTCAGTTTTCCTGTTATAATAATTGAACGGGTGACACATATGTGAATTAGTTTACAAAGTTGTGCTTTGCGTTTCTGTTCTTTCGAAGGAAACTTGTTTCTGTGCCATACAGTGCGAGATAACACTTTTCAGTTTTCCTGTATTCCTAATTGAGAGAGCGAAACACATGTGATTCCCTTTACAAAGTAGTGCTTTGCTTTCCTGTTCTTTTGTTGGAAACTTGTTCCTGTGATGTAGAGTGCGGTATATCACTTTTCAGTTTTCATGTATTCCTAATTGAGCGAGCCACACACATTTGATTTTTTTACAAAGTAGAGCTTTGCGTTTCTGTTCTTCAGTTGGAAACTTCTTTCTCTGCAGTACAGTGCGATATATCACTTTTCAGTTTTCCTGTATTCCTAATTGAGCCAGAGACACATGTGTGATTTATGTTCTTTTGTTGAAAACTTGTTCCTGTTAGGAACAAGTTAGGGTTAGGTTTAGGGTTAGGGTTAGGGTTAGGTTTAGGGTTAGGGTTAGGGTTAGGTTTAGGGGGTTAGGGTTAGGGGTTATTGTTACAGTTAGGGTTAGGGGTAGGGGGTTAGGGTCAGGGTTAGGGTTAGGGTTAGGGTAGGGTTAGGGTTAGGGTTAGGGTTAGGGGGTTAGGGTTAGGGTTAGGGTTAGGGTTAGGGGGTTATATCACTTTTCAGTTTTCCTGTTATAATAAATGAACAGGCGACACGTATATGAATTAGTTTACAAAGTTGTGCTTTGCGTTTCTGTTCTTTTGATAAAAACTTGATTCTTTGCCATCGAGTTCGATATATCACATTTCAGTTCTCCTGTATTACTAATTGAGCTAGCGACACACATGTGATTTATTTTACAAAGTAGTGCTTTGCTTTTCTGTTCTTTCATTGGAAACTTGTTCCTGTGCTGTACAGTGCGATATATCACTTTTCAGTTTTCCTGTTATAATATTTGAACTGGCCACACGTACGTGAATTCGTTTACAAAGTTGTGCTTTGTGTTTCTGTTCTTTCGATGAAAATTTCTTTCTGTGCCGTACAGTGCGAGATAACACTTTTCAGTTTTCCTGTATTTCTTATTGAGCGAGCGACACACATGTGATTCTGTTTACAAAGTAGTGCTTTGTTTTTCTCTTCTTTCGTTCGAAATTTCTTCCTGTGTTGTACAGTGCGATATATCACTTTTCAGTTTTCCTGTATTCTTAACTGAGCGAGTGACACACATGTGATTTAGTTTACAAAATAGTGCTTTACGTTTATATTCTTTCGTTGGATACTTGATCCTGTTAAGAACAAGTTATGGTTAGGAATAGGTTTAGGGTAGGGTTAGGGTTAGGGTTAGGGTTAGGTTTGGGGTTAGGGTTAGGTTTAGGGTTAGTGTTAGCAGGTTAGTGTTAGGGTTAGGTTTAGGGGTTAGGTTTAGGGTTATGGTTGGGGTTCTGGGGTTAGGGTTAGGGTTAGGGTTAGGGAGTTAGGGTTAGGGTTAGGGTTATACCACTTTTCAGTTTTCCTGTTATAATAATTGAACAGGAGACACACATGTGAATTAGTTTACAAAGTTGTGCTTTGCGTTTCTCTTCTTTCGATGGAAACTTGTTTCTGTGCCGTACAGTGTGAGATAATACTTTTCAGTTTTCCTATATTCCCAATTGAGCGAGTAACACACATGTGATTCCGTTTAAAAGTCGTGCTTTGCTTTTCTGTTCTTTTGTTTGAAATTTGTTCATGTGCTGTACAGTGCAATATATCACTTTTCAGTATTCCTGTATTCCTAATTGTGCAAGCTACATACATGTGATTCCGTTTAAAAGTAGAGCTTTGCTATTCTATTCTTTAGTTCGAAACTTGTTCCTGTGCTGTACAGTGCGATATATCACTTTTCAGTTTTCCTGTATTCCTAATTAAGTAAGAGACACACATGTGATTTATTTCCAATTAGTGCTTTGAGTTTATGTTCTTTCGTTGGAAACTTGTTCCTGTTAGGAACAAGTTAAAGTTAGTGTTAGGGATAGGGTTAGGTTTAGGTTTAGGGTTAGGGTAGGTTTACGGTTAAAGTTAGGTTTAGGGTTAGGGTTAGGGGTTAGGTTTAGGGTTATGGTTAAGGTTACAGAGTTATGGTTAGGGGTAGGGTTAAGGTTAGTGGGTTAGGGTTAGGGTTAGGGTTAGGGTTATATAACTTTTCAGTTTTCCTGTTATACTAATTGAACAGGCGACACATATGTGAATTAGTTTACAAAGTTGTGCTTTGCGTTTCTCTTCTTTCGATGGAAACTTGTTTCTGTGCCGTACAGTGTGAGATAATACTTTTCAGTTTTCCTATATTCCCAATTGAGCGAGTAACACACATGTGATTCCGTTTAAAAGTAGAGCTTTGCTATTCTGTTCTTTCATTCGAAATTTGTTCCTTTGCTGTACAGTGCGATATATTACTTTTCAGGTTTCCTGTATTCCTAATTAAGTGAGTGACACACATGTGATATAGTTTCCAATTAGTGCTGTGAGTTTAGGTTTTTTTCATTGGAAACTTGTTCCCGTTAGGAACAAGTTAGTGTTAGGTTTAGGGTTAGGGTTTGGTTTAGGGTTAGGGTAGGTTTAGGGTTAGGGTTAGGGTTAGGGTTAGGGTTAGGGTTAGGGTTGTATCACTTTTCAGTTTTCCTGTTATAATAATTCAGCAGGCAACAGGTATGTGAATTAGTTTACAAAGTTGTGCTTTGCGTTTTTGTTCTTTCGATGAAAACTTGGTTCTTTGCCATACAGTTCGATATATCACTTTTCAGTTTTCCTGTATTCCTAATTGAGGGAGCAACACACATGTGATATAGTTTACAAAGTAGTGCTTTGCGTTTATGTTCTTTCGTTGGAAACTTGTTCGTGTTAGGAACAAGTTAGTGTTAGGGTTAGGGTTACGGTTAGGTTTATATTTATGGTTAGGGTAGGGTTAGGGTTAGGGTTAGTGTTAGGGTTAGGGTTAGGATTAGGGTTATATCACATTTCAGTTTTCCTGTTATAATAATTGAACAGGCGTCACGTATGTGAATTAGTTTACAAAGTTGTGTTTTGCGTTTCTGTTCCTTCAATGGAAACTTGTTTCTGTGCCATACAGTGCGAGATAACACTTTTCAGTTTTCCTGTATTACTAATTGAGCGAGCGACACACCTGTGATTCCGTTTAAAAGTCGTGCTTTGCTTTTCTGTACTTTTGTTTGAAATTTGTTCTTGTGCTGTACAGTGCTATATATCACTATTAAGTTTTCCCTTATTCCTAATTGAGCGAGCGACACACATGTGATTCCGTTTAAAAGTAGTGCTTTGCTGTTATGTTCTTTCGTTTGAAACTTCTTCCTGTGCTGTACACTGCGATATATCACTTTTCAGGTTTCCTGTATTCCTAATTGAGAGAGTGACACACATATGATTTACTTTACAAAGTAGTGCTTTGTGTTTATATTCTTTCTTGGAAACTTGTTACTGTTCGGAACAAGTTAGGATTAGGGTAAGGGTTCGGTTTAGGGTTAGGGTTAGGATAGGGTTAGGGTTAGGGTTAGGATTATGGGTTAGGTTTAGGTTTAGGTGTTAGAGTTAGGGTTATATCACTTTTCAGTTTTCCTGTAATCCTAATTGAGCTAGCGACACACATGAGATTTATTTACAAAGTTGTGCTTTGCGTTTCTGTTCCTTCGATGGAAACTTGTTTCTGTGCCATACAGTGCAAGATAACACTTTTCAGTTTTCCTGTATTCCTCATTGAGCAAGCTACACACTTGTGATTCCGTTTAAAAGTAGTGCTTTGCTTTTCTGTTCTTTTGTTGGAAACTTCTTCCTGTGATGTACAGTGCGATATATCACTTTTCAGGTTTCCTGTATTCCTAATTGAGCAAGCTACACACATGTGATTCTGTTTAAAAGTAGTGCTTTGCTTTTCTGTTCTTTTGTTAGAAACTTCTTCCTGTGATGTACAGTGCGATATATCACTTTTCAGGTTTCCTGTATTCCTAATTGAGTAAGTGACACACATGTGATTTAGTTTACAAAGTAGTGCTTTGCGTTTATATTCTTTTGTTGGAAACTTGTTCCTGTTCGGAACAAGTTAGGGTTAGGGTTAGGGTTCGGTTTAGGGTTAGGGTTATGATAGGGTTAGGGTTAGGGTTAGGGTTACAGGTTAGGGCTAGGGTTGGGGATAGTTTTAGGGTTATGGTTACGGGGTTAGGGTTAGGGTTAGGGTTAGGATTAGGGTTATATCACTTTTCAGTTTTCCTGTTATAATAATTGAACAGGCGACACGTATGTGAATTAGTTTAAAATGCTGTGCTTTGTGTTTCTGTTCTTTTGATGGAAAATTGTTTCTGTGCTTTACAGTGCGTTATATCACTTTTCAGTTTTCCTGTTATAATAATTGAACAGGCAACACGTATGTGAATTAGTTTACAAATTGTACTTTGAGTTTATGTTCTTTCGTTGGAAACTTGTTCTTGTGCTATACAGTGCAATATATCACTTTTCAGTTCTCCTGTATTCCTAATTGTGCGAGTGACACACATGTGATTTAGTTTACAAAGTAGTGCTTTGCTTTTCTGTTGCGTTTACTTGTTCTGTGTTGTACAATGTGATAAACATTTGTTCCTTTAGTGGAACAAGTTATTTAGTTTACAAAGTAGTGTTTGCGTTTATGGGTTCGTTGGAAACTTGTTAGGAACAAGTTAGTGTTAGGGTTAGGGTTAGGGTTTTAGGTTTAGGTTTAGGTTTAGGGTTAGGGTTAGGTTATGGTTATGGTTAGGGTTAGGGTTAGGATTATGGTTAGTGTTAGGGTTAGAGGTAAGGGTTGGTGTTCGGGTTAGGGTTATGGCGTTAGCGTTAGGGTTAGTCTTAGGGTTAGGATTATATCAGTTTTCAGTTTGCCTGTTATAATAATTGAACAGGCGACACGTATGTGAATTAGTTTACAAAGTTTTGCTTTGCGTTTCTGTTCCTTCGAAGGAAACGTGTTTCTGTGCCATCCAGTCCGAGATAACACTTTTCAGTTTTCCTGTATTCCTAAATGAGCAAGCGACACACATGTGATTTAGTTCACAAAGTAGTGCTTTGCGTTTCTGTTCTTCTGTTGGAAACTTGTTTATGTGCTGTGCAGTGTGATATATCACCTGTTAGTTTTCCTGTTATAATAATTGAAAGGGCAACACGTATGTGAATTAGTTTACAAAGTTGTGCTTTGCGTTTCTGTTCTTTCGATGGAAACTTGTTTCTCTGTCATATAGTGAGAGATGACACTTTTCAGTTTTCCTGTATTCCTAATTGAGCGATCAACACACATGTGATTCCGTTTAAAAGTCGTGCTTTGCTTTTCTGATCTTTTGTTGGAAATTTGTTTCTGTGCTCTATGGTGTGATATATCACTCTCCAGATTTCCTGTTTACCTAATTGTGCAAGCGACACACATGTGATTTAGTTTACAAAATAGTGCTTTGTGTTTCTGTTCTTTCGACGGAAACTTGTTTCTGTGCCATACAGTGCGAGATAACACTCTTCAGTTTTCCTGTATTCCTAATTGAGCGAGAGACACACATGTAATTTATTTTACAAAGTAGTGCTTTGCTTTTCTGTTCTTTTGTTGGAAACTTGTTCCTGTGCTGTACAGTGCATTATATCACTTTTCTGTTTTCCTGTATTCCTATTTGAGCGAGTGACACACATGTGATTCAGTTTAGAAAGTAGTGCTTTTCTTTATGTCCTTTCTTTGGAAACTTGTTCCTGTTAGGACCAAGTTAGGGTTAGGGTTAAGGTTAGGTTTAGGGTTAGGTTTAGGGTTAGGGTTAGGGTTAGGGTTAGGGTTAAGTTAGGGTTAGGGTTAGGGTTAGGATTACGGTTAGCGTTAGGGTTAGTATTAGGGTTAGCTTTAGGGGTTAGGGTTATGGTTAGGGTTACGGTTAGGGTTAAGGTTAGGGTTAGGGATAGGGGTTTAGGATTAGGGTTAGAGTTAGCGTTTGGGGGTTAGGGTTATGGTGAGGGTTAGGGTTATATCACTTTTCAATTTTCCTGTTATAATAACTGTACAGGTGACACGTATGTGAATTGGTTTATAAAGTTGTGCTTTGTGTTTCTGTTCTTCGATGAAAACTTGTTTCTTGGCGTACAGTTCAATATATCACTTTTCAGTTTTCCTGTATTCCTAATTGAGCTAGCGACACACATGAGATTCATTTTACAAAGTTGTGCTTGGCGTTTCTGTTCCTTGATGGAAACTTGTTTCTGTGCCAAACAGTCTTGAGATAACACTTTTCAGTTTTCCTGTATTCCTAATTGAGCGAGTGACACACATGTGATTCCGTTTAAAAGTAGTGCTTTGCTTTTCTGTTCTTTCATTGGAAACTTGTTCCTGTTAGGGTTAGGGTTAGTGTTAAGGGTTAAGGTTAGCGTTAGGTTTAGGGTTACAGGGTTTGGGTTAGGGTTATATCACTTTTCAGTTTTCCTGTTATAATAATTGAACTGGGGACACATATGTGAATTAGTTTACAAAGTTGTGCTTTGCTTTTCTGTTCTTTCGTTCAAAACTTATTCCTGTGCTGTACAGTGCGTTATATCATTTTCAATTTTCCTGTATTCCTAATTGAGTAGTGGCACACATGTGATTTAGTTTACAAAGTCGTGCTTTGCGTTTATGTTCTTTCGTTGGAAACTTGTTTCTGTGCACTACAGTGCAGATATCTCTTTTCAGATTTCCTGTATTCCTAATTGAACGGGCGACACAAATGTGATTTAGTTTACAAAGTTGTGACTTTCCTTACTATTCTTTTGGTGGAAACTTGTTTCTGTGCACTACAGTGGGAGATATCACTTTTCAGTTTTCCTGTATTCCTAATTGAGCATTATGACACACATGTTACTTAGTTTGCAAAGTTGTGCTTTATATTTCTTTTCTTTCATTGGAAACTTGTTTCTCTGATGTACAATGCAAGATATCACTTTTCAGTTTTCCTGTATTCTTAATTGAGCGGGCGACAGACATGTGATTTAATTTTCAAAGTTGTGCTTTGCCTTTCTGTTCTTTTGTTGGAAACTTCTTTCTGTGCACTACAGTGGGAGTTATAACATTTCAGTTTTCCTGTATTCCTAATTGTGCAGGCGACACACATGTTACTTAGTTAAAAAGTTGTGCTTTACATTTCTGTTCTTTCATTGGAAACTTGTTTCTGTGAGGTACAGTGGGAGATATCACTTTTCAGTTTTTCTGTATCCTAATTGAAGGGGCGACACAGATGTGATTTATTTTCCAAAGCTCTCCTTTGCGTTTATATTCTTTCATTGGAAAATTCTTTCTGTGCTCTAAAGTGGGAGATATCACTTTTCAGTTTTCCTGTATTCCTAATTTAGCGGGCAACACTAATTTGATTTAGTTTAAAAAGTTTTGCTTTGCCTTTCTATTCTTTTGTTGGAAACTTGTTTCTGTGCACTACAGTGCAGATATCTCTTTTCAGATTTCCTGTATTCCTAATTGAACGGGCGACACAAATGTGATTTAGTTTACAAAGTTGTGACTTTCCTTTCTATGCTTTTGGTGGAAACTTGTTTCTGTGCACTACAGTGGGAGATATGACTTTTCTGTTTTCCTGTATTCCTAATTAAGCGGACTGACACACATGTTACTTGGTTTACAAAGTTGTGCTTTACATTTCTGTATTTTCGTTGGAAACATCTTTCTGTGCTCTCAAGTGGGAGATATCACTTTTCAGTTTTCCTGTATTCCTAATGAAACTGGCAACACACATGTGATTTAGTTTCCAAAGTTGTGCTTTACCTTTCTATTCTTACATTGAAAACTTCTTCCTGTACTCCAAAGTGGAAGATATCACTTTTCAATTTTCCTGTATTCCTAATTGTGCAGGTGACACACATGTTACTTAGTTTACAAAGTTTTGATTTACATTTCTGTTCTTTCATTGGAAACTTGTTTCTGTGAGGTACAGTGCAAGATATCACTTTTCAGTTTTCCTGTATTCCTATTTGAACGGGCGACACACATGTGATTTAGTTTCCAAAGCTGTGCTTTGCGTTTCTGTTCTTTTATTGGAAACTTCTTTCTGTGCTCTAAAGTGGGAGATATCACTTTTCAGTTTTCCTGTATTCCTAATTGAGTAGGCGACACAAATGTTTGATTAGTTTGCAAAGTTGTGCTTTGCCTTTCTATTCTTTTTGTTGGAAACTTGTTTCTGTGCACTAGAGTGGGAGATATCACTTTTCAGTTTTCTTGTATTCCTAATTGAGCAGGCAACATACATGTTACTTAGTTTACAAAGTTGTGCTTTACATTTCTCTTCTTTTCGTTGGAAACTTGTTTCTGTGTGGTACAGTCTTGAGATGTCACTTTTCAGTTTTCCTCTATTCCTAATTGAAAGGTCGACACACATGTTACTTAGTTTACAAAGTTGTGCTTTACATTTCTGTATTTTGATGTAAACTTCTTTCTGTGCTCTCAAGTGGGAGATATCACTTTTCAGTTTTCCTGTATTCCTAATTGAGAGGGCTATACACATCTTACTTAGATTACAAAGTTGTGCTTTACATTTCTGTTCTTTCATTGGAAACTTCTTTCTGTGGGGTACAGTGCAAGATATCACTTTTCAGTTTTCCTGTATTCCTAATTGAGCAGGCGACACAAATGTGATTTAGTTTACAAAGTTGTTACTTTCCTTTCTATTTTTTTGGTGGAAACTTTTTTTTTTTCTGTGCACTACAGTGCAAGATATCACTTTTCAGTTTTCCTGTATTCCTAATTGAGCAGGCAACACTCATGTTACTTAGTTTACAAATTTGTACTTTACATTTTTCTTCTTTCGATTTGGAAACTAGTTTCTGTGTGCTACACTGCAAGATATCACTCTTCAGTTTTCCTGTATTCCTAATTGAATAGTTGACACACATGTTACTTAGTTTACAAAGTTGTGCTTTACATTTCTTTATTTTCGATGGAATCTTCTTTCTGTGCTCTCAATTGGGAGATATCACTTTTCAGTTTTCCTGTATTCCTAATGGAGCAGGCGACACACATGTGATTTAGTTTCTGAAGTTGTGGTTTGTGTTTCTGTGTTTCATTGGAAATTTCTTTCTGTGCTCTAAAATGGGAGATATCACTTTTCAGTTTTCCTGTATTCCTAATTTGGGGGCAACACTAATTTGATTTAGTTTAAAAAGTTTTGCTTTGCCTTTCTATTCTTTTGTTGGAAACTTGTTTCTGTGCACTACAGTGCAGATATCTCTTTTCAGATTTCCTGTATTCCTAATTGAACGGGCGACACAAATGTGATTTAGTTTACAAAGTTGTGACTTTCCTTACTATTCTTTTGGTGGAAACTTGTTTCTGTGCACTACAGTGGGAGATATCACTTTTCAGTTTTCCTGTATTCCTAATTGAACGTATGACACACATGTTACTTAGTTTGCAAAGTTGTGATTTATTTTTCTTTTCTTTCATTGGAAACTTGTTTCTCTGAGGTACAATGCAAGATATCACTTTTCAGTTTTCCTGTATTCCTAATGAAACTGGCAACACACATGTGATTTAGTTTCCAACGTTGTGCTTTTCGTTTCTGTTCTTTTATTGGAAACTTCTTTCTGTGCTCTAAAATGGGAGATATCACTTTTCATTTTTCCTGTATTCCTAATTGAAAGGGCTATAAACATCTTACTTAGATTACAAAGTTGTGTTTTACATTTCTGTTCTTTCATTGGAAACTTGTTTCTGTGAGGTACAGTGAGAGATATCACTTTTCAGTTTTCCTGTTATCCTAATTAGTAGGCGACACACATGTTACTTAGTTTACAAATTTGTACTTTACATTTCATTTCTTTCGTTGGAAAATTCTTTTTTTGAGGTACAGTGCAAGGTATCACTTTTCAGTTTTCCTGTATTCCTAAGTGAACGGATGACACAGATGTGATTTATTTTCCAAAGCTCTGCTTGGTGTTTATATTCTTTCATTGGGAACTTCTTTCTGTGCTCTAAAGTGGGAGATATCACTTTTCAGTTTTCCTGTATTCCTAATTGAACGAGCAACACAAATGTGATTTATTTTACAAAGTTGTGACTTTCCTTTCTATTCTTTTGGTGGAAACTTGTTTCTGTGCACTACAGTGCGAGATATCATTTTTCAGTTTTTCTGTATTCCTATTTGAACAGGCGACACACATGTGATTTAGTTTCCAAAGTTGTAATTTACATTACTCTTCTTTCGTTGGAAAAATGTTTCTGTGCACTACAGTGCACATATCACTTTTCAGTTTTCCTGTATTCCTAGTTGAACGGGCGACACGAATGTGATTTAATTTACAAAGTTGTGACTTTCCTTTCTATTCTTTTGGTGGAAACTTGTTTCTTTGCACTACAGTGCAAGATATAACTTTTCAGTTTTTCTGTCCTAATTGAGAGGGCTATACACATCTTACTTAGATTACAAATTTGTGCTTTACATTTCTGTTCTTTCATTGGAAACTTGTTTCTGTGAGGTACAGTCTTGAGATATCACTTTTCAGTTTTCCTCTATTCCTAATTGAGCAGGCGACACAAATGTGATTTATTTTCCAAAGCTCTGCTTTGTGTTTATGTTCTTTCATTGGGAACTTCTTTCTGTGCTCTAAAGTGGGAGATATCACTTTTCAGTTTTCCTGTATTCCTAATTGAACGAGCAACACAAATGTGATTTATTTTACAAAGTTGTGACTTTCCTTTCTATTCATTTGGTGGAAACTTGTTTATGTGCACTACAGTGGGAGATATCACTTTTCAGTTTTCCTGTATTCCTAATTGAGCAGACAACACATGTTACTTAGTTTAAAAATTTGTACTTTACATTTCTCTTCTTTCGTTGGAAACTTGTTTCTGTGTGGTACAGTCTTGAGATGTCACTTTTCAGTTTTCCTCTATTCCTAATTGAGCAGGCACACACTCATGTTACTTAGTTTACAAATTTGTACTTTACATTTCTCTTCTTTCGTTGGAAACTTTTTTCTGTGTGGTACAGTAAAGTTGAGATGTCACTTTTCAGTTTTCCTCTATTCCTAATTGAGCAGGCGACACAAATGTGATTTAGTTTACAAAGTTGTGACTTTCCTTTCTATTCTTTTGGTGGAAACTTGTTTCTGTGCACTACAGTGGGAGATATGACTTTTCCGTTTTCCTGTATTCCTAATTAAATGGATGACACACATGTTACTTAGTTTACAAAGTTGTGCTTTACATTTCTGTATTTTCGATGGAAACTTCTTTCTGTGCTCTCAATGGGAGATATCACTTTTCAGTTTTCCTGTATTCCTAATTTAGCGGACGACCCAAATGTGATTTAGTTTACAAAGTTGTGACTTTCCTTTCTATTCTTTTGGTGGAAACTTGTTTCTGTGCACTACAGTGGGAGATATCACTTTTCAGTTTTCCTGTATTCCTAATTGAATGTATGACACACATGTTACTTAATTTGCAAAGTTGTGCTTTATATTTCTTTTCTTTCATTGGAAAGTTGTTTCTCTGAGGTACAATGCAAGATATCACTTTTCAGTTTTCCTGTATTCCTAATTCAACGGGTGACACACATGTGATTTAGTTTCCAAAGTTGTGCTTTTCGTTTCTATTCTTTTATTGGAAACTTCTCTCTGATCTCTAAAGAGGGAGATATCACTTTTCATTTTCCTGTATTCCTAATTAAAGGGCTATAAACATCTTACTTAGATTACAAAGTTGTGCTTTAAATTTCTGTTCTTTCATTGGAAACTTGTTTCTGTGAGGTACAGTGAGAGATATCACTTTTCAGTTTTCCTGTATTCCTAATTGAACGGATGACACAGTTGTGATTTTGTTTCCAAAAAACTTGTTTTTTGGCGAACAGTGCGATATATTTCTTTTCAGTTTTCCTGTATTCCTAATTGAGCGAGCGACACACATGTGATTCAGTTTACAATGTAGTGCTTTGCTTTTCTGTTCTTTCGTTCGAAACTTGTTCCTGTGCTGTACAGTGCGATATATAACTTTTCTGTTTTCCTGTATTCGTAACTGAGCCAGTGACACACATGTGATTTAGTTTACAAAGTAGTGCTTTGCGTTTATGTTCTTTTGTTAGAAACTTGTTCCTGTTAGGAGTTAGGGTTAGGGTTAGAGTTAGAGTTATGGTAGGGTTAGGGTTAGGGTTAAAGTTAGGGGGTTAGGTTTAGGGTTAGTGGTAGGGTTAGGGTAGGGTTACGGTTAGGGTTAAGGTTACGATTAGGGGGTTAGGGTTAGCGTTAGGGATAGGGTTAGGTTCAGCGGGTTAGGGTTAGGGTTAATGTTAGGGTTAGGGTTAGGGTTATATCACTTTTCAGTTTTCCTGTTATAGTAATTGAACAGGTGACACGTATATGAATTAGTTTACAAAGTTTTGCTTTGCGTTTCTGTTATTTTGTTGGAAACTTGTTCCTGTGCTGTACAGTGTGATATATCAATTCTCAGTTTTCCTATATTCATAATTGAGCGAGCGATACACATGTGATTTAGTTTACAAAGTAGTGATTTGCTTTTCTGTTCTTTCATTCAAAACTTGTTCCTGTGCTGTACAGTGCGATATATCACTTTTCAGTTTTCCTGTTATAATAATTGAACGGGTGACACATATGTGAATCAGTTAACAAAGTTGTGCTTTACGTTTCTGTTCTTTGGATGGAAACTTGTTTCTGTGCTGTACAGTGGGAGACAACCCTTTTCAGTTTTCCTGTATTCCAAATTGAGCGAGCGAAACCAAGGGATTCTCTTTACAAAGTAGTGCTTTGCTTTTCTGTTCTTTCGTTGGAAAGCGTGTTCCTGTGCTGTATAGTGCGAGATAACACTTTTCAGTTTTCCTGTATTCCTAATTGAAAGAGCGACACACATGTTATTTAGTTTACAATGTAGTGGTTTGCCTTTCTGTTCTTCTGTTGCAAACTTGTCTCTGTGCTGTACAGTGCGATATATCACTTTTCAGTTTTCTTGTTATAATAATTGCATGGCGAAACATATGTGAATTAGTTTATGAAGTTGTGCTTTGCGTTTCTGTTCTTTTGATGGAAACTTTTTTCTGTGCTGTACAGTGCGAGATAACACTTTTCCATTTTCCTGTATTCCAAATTGAGCAAGCGACACACGTGATTGTGTTTAGAATGTAGTGCTTTGCTTTTCTGTTCTTCAGTTGGAAACTTGTTTCTGTGCTGTACAGTGCGATATATCACTTTTCAGTTTTCCTGTTATAATAATTGAACGGGTGACACATATGTGAATTAGTTTACAAAGTTGTGCTTTGCGTTTCTGTTCATTCGATGGAAACCTGTTTCTGTGCCATACAGTGCGAGATAACACTTTTCAGTTTTCCTGTATTCCTAATTGAGCAAGCGACACACATGTGATTCCCTTTACAAAGTAGTGATTTGCTTTCCTGTTCTTTTGTTGGAAACTTGTTCCTGTGATGTAGAGTGTGCTAAATCACTTTTCAGTTTTCCTGTATTCTTAATTGAGCGAGCAACACACATGTGATTTAGTTTACAAAGTAGTGCTTTGCGATTATCTTCTTTTGCTGGAAACTTGTTCCTGTGAGGAACAAGTTAGGGTTAGGTTTAGGGTTAGGGTTGGTGTTAGGGTTATGCTAGGGTTAGGGTTAGGGTTAGAGTTAGGGTTAGGGGTTAGGGTTAGGTTTCGGGTTATGGTTAGGTTTAGGGCGTTAGGGTTAGGGTTTGGATTAAGGATATATCACTTTTCAGTTTCCTTGTTATAATAATTGAACAGGTGACAGTTACGTGAATTAATTTAGAAAGTTGTGCTTTGCGATTCTGTTCTTTTGATGGAAACTTGTTTCTGCTTGGATAACACTTTTCAGTTTTCCTGTATTCCTAATTGAGCGAGCAACACACATGTGATTTAGTTTACAAAGGAGTGCTTTGCGTTTATGTTCTTTCCTTTGAAACTTGTTCTTGTTAGGAACAATTTAGGGTTAGGGTTAGGTTTAGGGTTAGGGTTAAGGTAGGGTTAGGGTTACGGTTAGGTTTAGGGTTAGGGTTAAGGTTAGGGTTAGGGGATTAGGGTTATGGTTAGGGTTGGGGGTTAGGGTTAGGTTTAGGGGATTAGGGTTAGGGTTAGATTTAGGGTTATATCACTTTTCAGTTTCCCTGTCACAATAATTGCACAGGCGACACGTATTTGAATTAGTTTACAAAGTTGTGCTTTGTGTTTCTGTTCTTTTGATGAAAACTTGTTTCTGTGCTCTACAGTGTGAGATAACACTTTTCAGTTTTCCTGTATTCCTAATTGAGAGAGCGGCACACATGTGATTTAGTTTACAAAGCAGTGGTTTGCCTTTCTGTTCTTCTGTTGCAAACTTGTCTCTGTGCTGTACAGTGCGATATATCACTTTTCAGTTTTCTTGTTATAATAATTGAACGGGCGACACATATGTGAATTAGTTTATGAAGTTGTGCTTTGAGTTTCTGTTCTTTCGATGTAAACTTGTTTCTGTGCCATAGAGTGGGAGATAACACTTTTCAGTTTTCCTGTATTCCTAATTGAGCAAGCGACACACATGTGATTCCCTTTACAAAGTAGTGCTTTGCTTTCCTGTTCTTTTGTTGGAAACTTGTTCCTGTGATGTAGAGTGCGCTATATTACTTTTCAGTTTTCCTGTATTCTTAATTGAGCGAGCGACACACATGTGATTTAGTTTACAAAGTAGTGCTTTGCGATTCTGTTCTTTTGTTGGAAACTTGTTCCTGTGAGGAACAAGTTAGGGTTAGGGTTAGGGTTAGGTTTGGGTTTAGGGTTATATTAGGGTTAGGGTTAGGGTTAGAGTTAGGGTTAGGGGTTAGGGTTAGGGTTAGGGTTAGGGTTACGGTTAGGTTTAAGGGTTAGGGTTAGGGTTTAGATTAGGGTTATATCACTTTTCAGTTTTCCTGTTATAATAATTGAACAGGTGACAGTTACATGAATTAATTTAGAAAGTTGTGCTTTGCGATTCTGTTCTTTTGATGGAAACTTGTTTCTGTGCAGTACAGTGCGGGATAACACTTTTCAGTTTTCCTGTATTCCTAAGTGAGCGAGTGACACACATGTGATTTAGTTTACAGTAGTGCTTTGTAGGAAAAAGTAAGGGTTAGGGTTAGGGTTAGGGGTAGGGGGTTAGGGTTAGGTTTGTGGTTTGGGTTAGGGTTAGGATAGGGTTAGGGTTAGGGTTAGGCTTAGGGTTAGGGTTAGGGGTTAGGGTTAGGGTTAGTGTTAGAGTTAGGGTTAGGGATAGGGGTTTAGGGTTAGGCTTAGGCTTAGGGTTAGGGTTATATCAGTTTTCAGTTTTCCTGTTATAATAATTGAACAGGCGACACGAATGTGAATTAGTTTACAAAGTTGTGCTTTGAGTTTCTGTTCTTTCGATGAAAATTTGTTCCTGTGATGTACAATTTGATATATCACTTTTCAGTTTTCTTGTATTCCTAATTGAGCGAGCAACACAAATGTGATGCCATTTAAATGTAGTGCTTTGCTTTTCTGTTCTTCTGTTGGAAACTTGTTTCTGTGCCATACACTGCGATATATCACTTTTCAGTTTCCCTGTCTTCCTAATTGTGCGAAGCGACACACATGTGATTTAGTTTAAAAGTAGTGTTTTCCTTTTCTGTTCTTTAGTTCGAATCTTGTTCCTGTGCTGTACAGTGCGATATATCACTTTTCAGTTTTCCTGTTATAATAATTGAACGGGCGACACGTATGTTAATTAGTATACAAAGTTGTGCTTTGCGTTTCTGTTCAGACACACACACACACATGTGCACGCACACACATGCTTGCATTTGCCCCGTTTGCGCCTGTGTACTTTCCTCCCACAGGTACAGCTAGTCCTCAGCACACGCTGAGAGTGCTCAGCTTCCTGAAGAACTCTCCAGATACCAGAGAGAGACAGCACCAGTCTGATCTGCAGAATCCAAAAACAAACAGGGAAGGTTTCAGATAAGCCAATGGCCAGGGGTAGGCGAAAGAACACTTCCAACATAAATCAGGACATCATGACTTCACCAGCAAACCCCCAAATCGATGGATACTCCAATTCAGCAGAAGCACAGGAAAATGATTTTAAAGCCATGCTTGCCCAATTATTTGAGGCTCATAAGGAGGAAATGAACAAGTCTTTCAAAGAAATGGCCAGTCAATTGGAGGCAAAGAAAGAAGAAATAGACAATATCCTTAAAGAAACACAGGCAAACATAGCCAAACAAATAGATACACAAGTAGAGGAAAAATTAGTGGCATATAAGAAGGAAATGAAAAAAGAAATAGAGGCCATCATAGAAAGTCAGGAATCAAATTCAAACACATGAAAGAAATGGTGCAAGGCATGAAAACAGAATTAGAATCAATAAAGAAAACACAAAATGAGAAAACTCTTGAGTTGGAGAACTTGGAGAAAAGATCAGGAACCACAAAAGTAAGCATCACCAACAGAATACAAGAGATGGAAGAAGATGGAAGAGAATCTCTGGAGCTGAAGACACACTTGCAGAAATGGATACTTCTCTCAAAGAAAAAGTAAAATCAGAAAAGTTCCAATCAAAAAATATCCAAGAAATCAAGGATGCTATGAAAAGACAAAATCTAAGAATAATAGGAATTCACGAAAAAAGACTCCAGACTCAAGGTCCAGAAAATATTTTCAAGAAAATCATACAAGAAAAATTTTCCCAACTTAAAGAAAGAGATGTCCATAAATATACAGGAGGCCTACAGAACTCCAAATAGACTAGACCAGAAAAGAAACACATCACATCACATCATAGTCAAAACACTAAATCTACAGAACAAAGAAAAGATATTAAAAGCAGCAAGGGGAAAAGGACAAGTAACATATGAAGGTAGAGCTATCAGAATCACACCAGACTTCTCATCAGAAACTATGAAAGCCAGAAGGGCCTGGGCAAGTATCATGGAGACTCTAAGAGATCACAAGTGTCAGCAGACTACTATACCCTGGAAAGCTTTCAATCAACATAGATGGGAAAACAAAATATTCCATGACAAAACTAAGTTTACACAATATCTACACAGCAAACCATCCCTACAGAAGATACTAGAAGGAAAACTCCAATCCAATGAAAACAAACTCACCCAAGAAAACAGGGCATACAGATAATGTCCCAAAAAAATGAAAAGAAAACAAGCAATGAAACAGGGTTAGATCATCGACTCCATTACAAAAGGAACTAACATGCATTGGTCACTATTATCTATCAATATCAGTGGACTCAACTCACCAATAAAAAGACACAGGCTAACAGAATGGTTAAGAAACAGGATCCAACATTCTGTTGCATCCAAGAAACACACCTATGCAACAAAGACAAACATTACCTCAGAGTAAAGGGCTGGAAAACTGTTTTTCAAGCAAATGGTTCCAGAAAACAAGCTGGAATAGCCATCCTAATATCTAATAAAATAGACTTTCAACCCAAGTTAATAAAAAAAGATAAGGAGGGCCACTATATTCTCATCAAAGGAAAAATCCTCCAAGAGGACATCACAATCTTGAATATCTATGCCCCAAATACAAGAGCACCGACATTCGTAAATGAAACATTATTAAAGCTTAAATCATACATTGATCCTAATACCTTAATATTGGGAGACTTCAACACTCCCTCTCACCAAGGGACAGATCAACTAGACAGACACCAAATAGGAAATAAAAGCACTCACAGAATTCCTAAATCAAATGGACCTAATAGGCGTCTACAGATTGTTTCACCCAAACTCAAAAGAGTACACCTTCTTTTCAGCACCGCATGGAACCTTTTCAAAATAGACCATATAGTGGGTCACAAAGCAAGCCTCAACAGATACAAAAGGATTGAAATAATCCCTTGTATACTATCTGACCACCATGGACTAAAGCTAGACATCAACAACAACAGAAACAACAAAAAAGAACGACATGCACAGCTGGGTTCATCAAGAAAGCACAGCCTCTCAACTTCTCAGGAACTGGATTCTGCTAGTGAGCTGAATAAATAGACTTCCCCAAAGACTCCAGATTGCTCACACCTCGATTTCATCCTTGTAAGACTAAGCAAAGAACATAGCGAGCCTATCTTGCTTAGTACCCAGAGAACAGAGACTAATAAATACAGATTTGAAGCTGTTAAATTGGTGAGAATTTGCTCTAAGCAGTAGAGATCTAACATCCTAAGAAACTTCTTATTTTGCAACTGTGCATGTGCATACTTGATTGTATGGGTGCTTACAGCAACGAGAAAACCAAGTAGCTAAACCACATTTCTTCTTCTTCCTAAACATGACAGTGTCTGAATGGAGTTTTTATCTATTCTCAGAAATCTCCTTTCAGAGTTCCAAAGACCCAGGGCAACTGTTTGCAGCTTTGACAATTACTTCAAATTGCACAGCATCCCCTTCTTGTGCAAGGGAAGTCAGAGAGTGGGGTGATCAGATTCTTCACACATCCACTCATCCGGCTTTAGCTTGAAAACTTCCTTGTGACTTAAGGGACGGACTGGCTCTGAGCTTCCCTGAGTTCTGTTTCCCTCAGTACATTAAGCTGCATAGAATGATTCTTTGTATGATCAGTGACAACGCATGAGGACTGCTGATGAAAGCATGTGATGTGATTTCCACATGTAGGAAAGATCTCTCTGTGTGAATCCTTGATGTTTGGCTGTTCATGAGGTAAGGATATTTAGAAAACATCCAGTGAAAGTCTTCCTTTCCTGTTGATATTCTTATGAAAATATTCCTTTTGGTCATCATAATTTTAATATCCTATCATTCACCTTAATGTACTGCTATGGAATGTCCATAAAGGCTCTAGAACCAATGGAAGCTTCAATTACACCGAAGAAAGACCCAATAAGCTAAAAAACAAACAAACAATCAAAAATATTAAACCATCCTTATATCCATTCCACTACAGAGAAAATAAGGCTCAATCTGAACAAATTTTCCAAAATTGTTCTTTTTAATAGACTTCAATTTATAAATTTGCAAAAGGTGATTTCGGGTGAGTCTTCCAGTGTCTCCTTTTAAAAATACCTTTGTGGGATGCTATAATGAAACACCATGCCTACTCACGTCATTGAAAACTTTAAACCAATTCAGGTTCAGAGCATGTTTCCATCATCATGACTTGTCACTGGTTATGATGACATCTCTCATGATTATGTGTGTGTGGGGGGGAATCCTTCTCTCATTTGAAAGAAGAATAGTACTTTCACATATTTGTCAAGATTAACAATATCCTACATCAGCTCTGTAAGCAGAAACAGCTTCCTGTAGTGTTCTTTCCTGTGGATTCACTCTTGAATTGTAACTCATTCTGAGGTTTTAGTAAAGTTTCAATGCTTCCAAATTGAAAAAAAAAAAAAAAAAAAAAAAAAAAAAAAAAAGCAGTGCTCAGAAGAAAATTTATAGCACTAAGTGCCTGCAAGAAGAAATTAGTAACATCACATACAAACAACAATGGCCCAACTGAAAACCCTAGAAAAAAAAGCAGATAGACCCAAGAGGAGCAGACGGCTGGAAATAATCAAACTAAGGGCTGAAATCAATCAACTAGAAACAAATAAAACTATCCAAAGAATCAATGAGACAAAAGCTGGTTCTTTGAAAAATCAACAAGATAGACAAACCCTTAGCCAAACTAACTAAAAAGCAGAGGGAAACTATCCAGATCAGCAAAATCAGAAATGAAAATGGGGACATAACCACAGACATTGAGGAAATCCAAACAATTATTAGGTCATACTACAAAAGCTTATATGCCACAAAATTTGAGAATCTAAATGAAATGGATAATTTTCTTGAAAGATTCCATCTACAAAACTAAGTCAAGATCAGGTAGAAAGACTGAATAGCCCTATATCTCCCAAGGAAATCGAAGCAGTCATTAACAGTCTCCCCTCCAAAAAAGCCCCGGACCAGAAG
Source organism: Meriones psammophilus (assembly GCA_036365155.1). Taxonomy (NCBI): domain Eukaryota; kingdom Metazoa; phylum Chordata; class Mammalia; order Rodentia; family Muridae; genus Meriones; species Meriones psammophilus. The sequence goes on from JAEOAE010001074.1 coordinate 76,643, forward strand.
GCTTCAGCCAGAATTCTACAAGACCTTCAAAAAGTGCTAACTCCAATTCTCCTCAAGCTATTCCACAAAATAGAAACAGAAGGAACACTACCAAACTCATTCTATGAAGCCACAGTCACCTTAATACCTAAACCACACAAAGACCCAACAAAAAAAGAGAACTTCAGGCCTATCTCTCTTATGAACATTGACTTAAAAATACTCAATAAAATACTTGCAAACCGAATCCCAGAACATATCAAAGATATCATCCACCATGACCAAGTAGGCTTCATCCCAGGCATGCAAGGGTGGTTCAACATACGGAAATCCATCAATGTAATCCACTACATAAACAAACTGAAGGAGAAAAACCACATGATCATCTCCTTAGATGCGAAAAAGCATTTGACAAAGTCCAACACCCATTCATGTTTAAAGTCTTGGAGAGATCAGGGATACAAGGCACATACCTAAACATAGTAAAGGCAATATATAGCAAGCCTATAGCTAACATCAAACTCAATGGAGAGAAACTTAAATCAATCCCACTGAAATCAGGGACAAGACAAGCTGTCCATTGTCCCCATATCTCTTCAACATAGTACTTGAAGTCTAGCCAGAGCAATAAGACAACTAAAGGAGATCAAGGGGATACAAATCGGAAAGGAAGAGGTCAAAGTGTCACTATTTGCAGATGATATGATAGTATACATGAGCGACCCCCAAAATTCAACCAGAGAACTCCTTCAGCTGATAAACACCTTCAGCAAAGTGGCAGGATACAAAATCAACTAAAAAAATCAGAAGCCCTCCTATATACCAAAGACAAAAGGCTGAGAAAGAAATTAGGGAAACAACACCCTTCACAATAGCCACTAATAACATAAAAAAGTACCTTGGGTGTGACTCTAACCAAGCAAGTGAAAGACCTGTTTGAGAAAAACTTCAAGTCTCTGAAGAAAGAAATCGAAGAAGATATCAGAAGATGGAAAGATCTCCCGTGCTCATGGATTGGTAGGATTAACATTGTGAAAATGGCCATACTGCCAAAAGCAATCTACAGATTCAATGCAATTCCCATCAAAATACCAACTCAATTCTTTACAGACCACGAAAAAAAGATTCTCAGCTTCATATGGAGAAACAAAAAACCCAGAATCTCCAAAACGATCCTGTACAACAACAGATCATCTGGAGGTATCTCCATTCCTGATCTCAAGCTGTACTACAGGGCAACAGTAATAAAAACTGCATGGTATTGGCATAGAAACAGAAAGGAGGATCAATGGAACCACATAGAAGACACAGAAATAGATCCACACACCTATGAATACTCGATATTTGACAAAAGCCAAATCCATTCAATGGAAAAAGACAGCATCTTCAACAAATGGTGCTGGACCAACTGGATGTCTACATGCAGAAAAATGAAAATAGATCCATATTTATCACCCTGCACAAAACTAAAGTCAAAGTGGATCAAGGACCTCAACATAAAACCAGATACCCTAAATCAATTGGAAAAAAAGGTGGGTAACAGCCTAGAACTCATTGGCACAGGAGACAACTTCCTGAACAGAACACCAACAGCACAGGCTCTAAGAGCAACAATCAATAAATGGGACCTCATGGAACTGAAAAGTTTCTGTAAAGCAAAGGATACTGTCATCAAAACAAAACGACTGCCTACAGATTGGGAAAGAATCTTCACTAACCCTTTATCTGACAGAGGACTAATATCCAGTATATACAAAGAACTAAAGAAGCTGAAAAGCAGCAATCCAAGTAATCCAATTAAAAAATGGGAACAGAGCTAAACAGAGAATTCTCGACAGAGGAATATCGAATGGCAGAAAAACAATTAAAAGAAATGCTCATCCTCATTAGTCATCAGGGAAATGCAAATCAAAAGCGACCCTGAGATATCACCTTACACCCATCAGAATGGCCAAGATGAAAAACTCAAGCGATAACACATGCTGGAGGTTGTGGAGAAAGGGAACCCTCCTCCACTGCTGGTGGGAATGTAAACTGGTACAACCACTCTGGAAAACTATCTGGTGCTTTCTAAGACAAATAGGAATAGTGCTTCCTCCAGACCCAGCTATACCACTGCTAGGTATATACCCAAAGTTTGTTCAAGTACACAAAAAGGACACTTGCTCAACCATGTTTATAGCAGCTCTATTTGTAATAGCCAGAACCTGGAAACAACCCAGATGTCCATCAACGGTGGAATGGGTACAGAAATTGTGGTATTTTTTATACAATGGAATACTACTCAGCAATCAAAAAGGAGGAAATCATGAAATTTGCAGGCAAATGGTGGGATCTAGAAAAGATCATTCTGAGTGAAATATCCCAGAAGGAGAAAGACAAACATGGGATATACTCACTTATATAGACCTATAAGATATGATAAACATAATGAAATCTATACACCTAAAAAAGATAATCAATTGAGCGGACATGGGGTAAGATGATCAATCCTCGTTTAGAAAGACAGATGGGATGTGCATTGAATGTATGAAAGGAGTCTACTGAGTGCATCTGAAAGACTCTAACTAGCAGTGTTTTCAAAGCAAAGACTCATGACCAAACCTTTGGCAGAGTACAGGGAATCATAAGAAAGAAGGGAGTTAGTCTGATGGGAAAGGATAGGAGCTCCACAAGGACCAAATATATCTGGGCACAGGGTCTTTTCTGAGACTGACATTCAACCAAGGACCATGTATGGATATAACCTAGAACCTCCGCTCAGATGTAGCCTGTGGTAGCTCAGTAACCAATTGGTTTCCCAAAGTGAGGGGAACAAGGACTATTTCTAACAGGAACTCAATGACTGGCTCTTTGGTCTCCCCACCCCGAAGGGAGGAGCAGTCCTGTTAGGCCACAGAGGAGGCTTTGCAGCCAGTTCTGAAGATACCTGATAAAACAGGATCAGATGAATGGGGAGGAGGTCCCCCTATCAGTGGACTTGGAAAGGGGCACGGTGGAGATGAAGGAGGGAAGGAGGGACTGGGAGGAATGCTGGGATACAGAGTTAATAAAATGTAACTGATGAATAAA